>OMLM01010752.1:8494-32108 GCA_900302695.1 Helostoma temminkii
AAAAGCAAGTTGGTTGGTTACAAAATGAGGTAGCCAGTGAATTAGAAAATAGGTTTACCAAACACCATAAAATGGATAATTCTATTATTATATATTGCTGTATTTAAAGTTTATTTAAATATTCATTAACATTGCCTGGATCTTTTGTACTGTACTAGCATTTTCCATTTCTCTTTTTGTCTGTGCAACACAACTAACATTTTAATTACTCTTGTTGTTGTGCCAATATGTAAACTGAAAATAACATCATAAAGCAACATTTAACAACATGTGTGACTTCCTGGGAATGTAAAGATCCCCTATTTAAATTTGTTTTAAATAATGGTCTGTATCCAAAATGCTTCTTTACACAAACACAAAATCAATATACAGCTTAATATTTATCAAAAGAATAACTAACTTTTCCTTACCTGTTGAAACCTCTGAATTAATTTAGCTACTAAATATTTTATTGCCAGCTATGAGGTGTCTCCCGTTTCATTAAAATGTCTGTTTTCAGTGTATGCACAGTGGAGGCTTCAAGTTTGTAATTGGTTCAAGGATTAGCTTCAACACTAATTGTCATTTTAAACCAAGAAATAAGGTAACAAATGTGAAACAGCTTTTTAGTGTCAAATAGCACACGCATCATTCTGTACAGTAAAGGTCAAACATCCAGCATTTTAATCAATCCAGTGACTTACCACACTCCACTAACACATCTGGTGGACAGAGCTCGGGGCATTATCTCTGATCCCTGCTGCATGAAGCCTCCAACTGGAAACCACAGGCTGTTTCCCAGGGTGTACTGGTTCTCCAGCATGTCCCTGCGCTCTCGCAGACACGGGTGAGGGTTGTACCACTCATAGGGACTCAACCTAGTGAAGAAGCAAAGTGGAACAATCTTGAGGTTAAACTTCAGGTGAGGACTCAACTTAAAAAATTTTGGGAATTTTTTGTTGTGGATCAGTCCGTATTAACTGGCACGGGCTGACCATTTATCATAAATAACTTAATGCTGTATAATCTATAATGTATAGTGTTATACTTATTGTAGCTGAATGGCATATCTGGTGCATTCTACAATTGTAATAACAGTAATGAGAAGTTTTTCCTTCACAACCGAAAAAATATCTGGCACTTAAGCAGTTTGTTGCACGTGAAATAAACCTTAGAAGGAAAGAGAAAACCCATGATCCATGGTGCAGAAAAGAAGAAGCATAAAGAGGAAAAAAAGGTTTTGCTGGCGGATGCTGCGAAGTGTTCAAAAATAACTGACTTGTTTGAGCACCCCGCTGCTCGTGATGAGAGGGAAGCACAACTAAATAAAAACCACAGCGTGCTTTGTGTAAACATGTAGTCTGCTGGTTCTAATTTAGTTCTGTGTTGAAAAGTTGTAATCAGGAGATCATTGAATTACTACAACCTCAAATCTTTATTTTTTGTGCACACAAATATGGGGAGAAAATTTTGAAAAAGTGTTTTACATATTTGCTCAACACAAATTCTACACACCAGCAGATTGTCTCTTTTAACTAATAATTATTTGATCAATCATCTTGCTGTGACAGTTTTGATTCGATTTGTCAAACTGGGGCCACTTCCCTAACCACTTTTTGTTGCTACTCCATTACTGTACAGTGGGTGATGTAATGTATTGACCTTGCAGCCAGGAAGAGCACACAGCTCACAGCCAGATAGGCGAGCAGCATGAAGAGCCAGACAGCTGGGGAGAAGGGGTCAAGGAAGGAGAAGTAGCCCGGCTTCCGACCCTGCAACACAGAAATTGGAGAAGAGAAAGAAGTAGAAATATGAGGAAGCGGCGGCAGACAGAGACAAAGAGACAAACACAAGGGTACACTGTGTTAAAGATGAAGGTGCCATGTCTCACCAGTCAGCAAATTTCCTTTTTACACCACAGGAGGGCAGTGGCATTCACTGAACTCTGATAGTAAGCCTGCAGTGCCTTGATTCGCTAATGCCACAATCCATAACTGTTTCACCATTCCACAATAGCCGTTGCTGAAGAATACTTGGCTTTCCCCCAAAACCTCATTAGCAATGTAAAGCTGCCACTGTTTCCCAGTAACACCGCACTGACTTACTGAACAGTTTAAATTGCACCTATAAATTTCAGTGTGCAGACAGAGTAGATGCAGCACGCAGCATACAATCCCCAGCTTCAAAAGATGAGATCAACCATTATGCAATAAGCAGTATGATTCTTTAAGCTTCATCTAACAAGTACAGCTTATTGTTTTCTGTTGTCTTAAAAGCTGTGAAATTAAATCCAATACAAGATGTGTAGTGATTATTATCCAGTGTGTGCCCTACAGCCCTAGATAGTACCCTCACCAGTTGAACTCTGTACAAGATGCTGATCCCCAGGGTCATGAACGGCTTAGAGAAGTCGATAACTTTCTCTCTCTCCGACGTAATGGTGAAGCCTGCCACAGCCAGGTCTGCTTTCTGTAGGATTGATAGAGGACAGTCAGAGAGCAGCGAGGACCATAGAAATACAGCGGTAGTAGAGAGCCATGGAGAAAAACAGTGCTCAGTTAAATGTGCAAAAATAGAAAGACACTTGATGCACCTAATATATGAGAGTTTTGTTTGTATAAAATGTTTTCCATATGAATAATTTTTACCATCCACTTGAAAACGCATTTGGAAAAACATATAGACATGCACTTTGTTTCTTTCCTCTGACACACACCCATTATCCACGTCCAAATGAGGCTAATTGCAAGTAAGCACTGGGTGGCTGGTCTTCCCACCTGTATAAAATCCTGCAGGTCTCTGGTCGCTCTGCTTTCCCACCATCTCTTCTATTAAAAGCTAATTGATGAACATGGGCCACTAATTAGAGCTGAGTGATCAGGCAATGGGGAGGGCATTGAGAGAGAGGAAGTGTGGAGAGCTAAAGGAGCACCAGCGTGGCAGGCCCCTCACAGGGACCACAGTCTGGTAATTGAAGTATACCGTATGGTAATTAAGCAGAGAGGGGCTCTCATTAGCCTGCTTCAACCAGAGTGACTGTCAGAGGCACACTAGGCTTGGATGGGGGCAAAAAGGGGGGAGGGCAGATGGGAATCAGGGTTGGTTTACTGTGAGAAAAGATGGTGCAGACAATTTTAGGCAATGCTTCCACTCTCTTTTGGGGAATTATCAAGTCAACTTTTGTCCTAGATAAGAGTTTTACTCCCCTCTCAGGGCAATTTGAGACATGGGAAGTTACAGCAGAGCTGTGGTTCAGGGCTACAACGTGCCTGTGTGTGTGTTAAAAATAAGTTTCTGTTTGAAGAGACAGTGGCTAGAAAATCTGAGCATGTCTCTGTGTTTTTGGTGACTGTGTGTGAGACAGAGAGAGATGACAAGAGAGTACTACAACTCACCCTGTTGATTAGCTCTCCAACCATGCCAGTCCAAGAGCCGTTGGGCTCTGGGGCCCCATACAGCCCATCATCCACAAGCTTGATCTTGAAGGAGAACTTTAAGATGTCTGCCAGCTCTCTCAGCATGTCCACACAGAAGCCCTCATACTGGTCGTTGCCCTGGAAGTCCTGGTAGTTGTCTTTACGCATCACATATGGGTTCTCCTGAACATGGGAGACACATGAGAGAAGTTTGAATCCAGTTCAAGGAGATAAGTATGGCTCTATTTTAAAACATTCACTCTTATGAGAATAAAGAAAGATTAAAGCAGTGGTTTGAAACTGTTTAAGGGAATATGCTGATTTGCTTTCTTGCCAAGTTACTATAGATGTAAAGATCAATATCAGTTTAGTATGCACTCATTAAATATGAAGCTACAGTAAACCGACTGGCTGCTTTATATTTACATTACAGAGGCAAGTGGTATCAATCTTCTCAACTAACTCTTGCCATCAAGGAAAATAAGTCTATTTCCCAAGTCTTATTTCCAAGAGGAACAAATACACTCGGCTAAAGGAAGAATTGCTTCACAAATCTAGCACTGTATGTCCAGAAATGCCATAGCACAGCAAAGCGGCTCAGCTAACTGCAAATCTTTACATATGTGACTCCTTCTTTGTTCATCTTTATTCTACAACAAGTTTAAAGTAAAAGAAAAAAACCTGTCTTGTGAAAGGAAATGTCAGAGTGATGTTATATTATAGCACATCAAGATGAAGAGGATTTACTTTATCAGGCGTTTTCATACATCTAATCCACCTGGAAATGATAGAAGAGCATTGTGCAAGATATTCATTGATTTTCTGATATGGCATTACTCATATGGAAACCAAGAGGAGACAACTGATAGTTGTGTTTTGACATTTTCCGAGGACCAGGAATTTGCCAGTTTGAATTTAGTATCATGTCTCTCTCAGTGCTCTGACAGTTTCTGTGACAGCTACAGTGACAGCAAAATTAACAACAACAGACCACAACACAGTATGAGCTGCGGCAGCAACACAGAAACTCCAACCTCACCAGCACGCTGAGTCCAGAAGTAAGTGCGGCCTTACCAGTATGGTGGTAACAATGAGGGTCTTGTTTGCGAGGGTTTCAGAGACATTTATATCCAGACTAGTAGAGTTCATTGCCAGGGTGTTGTTGGAGTACCAGATCCCAATCTAACAGACAAAAGAATGCAAGAGAAAATCAATGACTATTGTGGGATAAATAATGCACTGTTAGGGTCTAACTTCACTGCAACTGTTTTACTGTTGAGGCAGGATCCACAGCATCTATAGCAAATAAGCAGCGATTGCATTAATCCTATTGGTCTATTTTATACTGTATCTTAGCATGTTTAATATTTTATGCTTTGTTCTCCATACTGTTGCACACTGCATATGCACATTGATTTAACTGTTCCCTCTGGAGACATACACATGCCCTCAGTGAAAAATAAAGTGATGTTTACAAGCGGAGCAATGAGCTTGGACAAGATGACAAAGACAATAATGAAAAGCATTAATTGTCAGCAGTTTCATTGCTATCTATTTTCTTTTTACTAACACCTTTCTTAAATTGCTTTAAAACAGCTAACATAGATCCATTTTATAGAGACAGTAAAGTTACTTAGGTACATAAGTGTGTGATTATGACCAAGCCAGTGTGCAGGGCTGGAACCTCAGCTCTTAAAGGCATTTCTTTAGGACATATTACTGTACATCTTTCAATAGGTCACAGGAGAGGTAATGGCTCCTCAGACAGAATCACTGTGTTTTTCAATGACTCTCTTTATCCTGCCCTGACATTTAAGAGCGGACTTTTCTCTGTGAACCACCGCTGTCTGGCTACAAGGTGAGCGCTGCTGTGCAGAGAGATGTGCAGAGTTAAAATGTTAATTATCACAAACATACTCTCCCAACAAGTTAAAGTCTAGATTTAAGTGTTATCAGGTGGCATTTGGTGTTAACATGGGAGGAAAATGACCTCTAGTCAAGACACAGAGAATTAAGTGTTAAGGACAGATGGAGAAAAGTGCTTCCTACGGTCAAAGAACTGCAACACAACTCCCTCAGACAGTGATGTCTATACTTATACACCATTTGATCTTGACTTTAAAATGCAGGTGAAATGTGTTTTGATTTCTATCTTCCCACACCTTTGTATCTAATTCTCTGTGGAGGAGTTTTTATTGACAAAATAAGGTCCCACAACACCTCATTCACTATGTCTGCAATCATGTGTTTCTGGATTTCACATTGTCCAACTACCGTTGACAAATTTATTGTGGTTTGTAACAAGTACATTGAAAAGATCAATAGCAGATCAGAAAAGATCCATGAAAATGTTGGTTAAATGAATAAATTAATCCGACCTTAGAAGAAATGACACGCACTTTCTCTTAAAATTGTCTCATGCAATACAACACACCTTTCCTCAGTTAAGCACCTTCAGGGATTTTGCAGCTACAGCCTTGACTAGTGTTGTATGACCAAAAGTTTGTGGTGGCTAATGTTAGAAACTTCAGATAGTTATTGCTGAGTAAGTGAGTCCTCTAATTGAGCTATTGTTACACTATGCTTTAGCTTTTACATACCCAGTAATTGCTAGGTGTGGCCAAGTTATTTCACACTAATATTTGGTTATTATGTAATATATATGTTTGTATATAGTTTGATTACACTAATTTATATAAACCATAGGGTGTTGTAAAGCAGTAATGGATATGTACACATGTAAACACAAACAACAAACCCTACAACTATAAGACTTAGTCCACAGGCCTGTGATGTAATTATGTGTAGTGAGAAGGTGACGCAGGGTGATGCTAAATAAGGAGCAGGTGTGCTAGGAAATATGTTTAACATAGTAACATTTCATTTGTTCTTATTTAATAAAACAAACCTATTTACATATTGACTCTGTACTGAGCACAAGGCCAGCTACAAACACTGCAAATAATCATAATTATCTGTAGCCATGGGAAGAAAATAAAATGAACATTAACAAAATATCATTTTCAGACCAGAAATCATCAAGTCTACATCCAGCTGTGGCAGAGCAAAAAACAAACAGGAGGCAGAAAAATGTGTGACAATGATACAAAATACAACACTCAACATTAATTCAATCGCTGCTGGAAAGTTTAGCAATCATTTGCAATTCAGCTGATTGACTACGCAGGCAGCTAATGTATTCTAGCAGGCTTCAGATAAAACCAATGTTAACACATATTTTCAGTTATTACACAACCCACTTCAGGTTGCAGGCTACACAGCCCTGCTGTTAGGTTAGGCATCAGACCAACTTCGCAAAGTAAAGATATTTGGCCTGTATGAGAGTCTGTGACGAAGCTGACCTCAGAGTTAAACGCCTCCGCTGGCATTGTGAAATCAGATGAGTGACCTGTAACTAACCCAAAGCCTATGGGCAATGTGACCTGAATGCTGCATGATAACAGGTGACTCCTGACCTCTTTGTGGCCTCCTCTGTGTTTCTCCAGGATCCGCAGGGTGTAGTTGGTCCTCTGACCTTTGCTGTTGAACTCCACGCGGCCTGTCAGACCATCGTACTCCACCTGGCAGGCAGACAGCGAGAGTGAAGTGCAGAAGTATGAGAGATGCATGGAAAAGCAGAAGAAGAAAGATTTAAAAATAAGAGGAAAACAGGTAGAAAAAAGAGATTGAGAGATTAATGTAAATGTAAAACCAAACATTGTTCTTCACACTATCCATCATAATTAGGCAAACAGATACTATAAAGAGTGATTAGGAGTCAAGAGAGAATAAAAAAAAGAAAGAGTAAAAGAGTAAGTGTCTAAGACTAGACAAGGATGTTCAGTTTTGTACCAACTAGGAAAAAGTGACTCAGATAGAGCAGCACACAGCGTCAACAGCTCCCTAATAAGACTCAGAACTGCACCTCACAGCTCAGCGCTGCTTCTCCAAAACCCTGGTGCTGGCACAGTTAGCGAGATCTATGATGAATGGCACGTTGCTGAAGATGGAGTACACCATGATGCTGACTAACAAAGACAGATGTCGCGCCGGTGGGGCAACGCAATGAGATATGCTGCTCGAACTGCCTTGACAACAGGTTGTCGATGAGAGAAACACACAAAAAGGAGATGGGAGATGACAAAGAACAACAAGAGACAGAGTTTACATGCAACATGAGACGAGGATGATGCAGAATGTAGTCGTACTGTTGTAATGTACCTTTTAAAAGAAAACTGGTCAAAATCAATTAGTTTATTTTCTAATAGCAATTAGTTTTAGATATTTTTTATTATTTTATTGACAATAGTAGATTTACCAAAAAACAAACATCAGTTTATGAAAATAATTGTTGGCTGAGGGTTGTTGCAGACAACGTATGTTAAAGAGAAACTTCTGGAATGATGATGATAACACATGGAGCCACATTCAATGTGCCCTTTCTGGCTATAATGGATACAAATATCACAGGTATGGATGTTTAAACAAAAGTAAATAAAAACTTTAAGCTCATATTTTACTCATATTTATTATGAAGCATGTCCACAATCGCGACAAGCATCCGAGTTATTGCACAGTACATATGGCACATGAGTTGATTTATCAATCCTTTACCATACGCAGGTAGTTCATAAGACTGGTCCCATGTTGCCAGATCTGAGGTGATGTGCAGCTTAGGGGTTTCACTCCAATTTCCTGACTGCGGTTCAACTCCCTCACTGCTCCTACCACCACATGAACCGCATCAAACATCAGTGCAGATGAGAGCTGTGGAACAGGAGAGAAAACACGATAAGTATGAAAAAGGGGGGAAAGGGGGGATGGAAACATGGGGGTGAAGGACAAGGAGTCGAGGGAGAAGTAGCAAAGCAGAGAGAAGCATGAGAATAGATTGAATGTTTAACAAGGATGGAGGGAGAGAAGCAGCAAAAATAAGAGGGGAAAGAGAGAATAGATGAGGTATGAGCAAACCAGTGGGGAGGAAACACAGATGGATACATCAATACCCATTAAATACAAGCAAAAAACTAGCTGAATCTCTTTAGCTGCTCAATGAATCAATGTGAGAAATAAAGCAGCTTCAAGCTTAATGTTACATGGCATTCACACGAAGCTCTGAAAATTACTCCTGAATCTGTGCATGCATGAGTACTCCTGTGTCCGAAAGACTGACCGCAGGACCAGGGTACGTTAGGTCACAGCCCTCCCTCCAGGAGAGGTTGAGGCTCCTGATGAACTCCAAATAGAAGGGATGTGTAGTGTTAAACATGGAGAAACCCACAATGTTGGACTGTTCATCCACTATATCATCCAGTCTCAGAAGGGGAAAGTCCTAGAGAAGAGGATCAGAGGGAAAGAAAATTCAGGTGAGTGACAGTGTTGACAGTGTTTCAAATCTTTGCTTAAGAAAAATACTGTGTAAAGGAGGGTGTGATAAGAAGAAGAGAGGGCAGGGGCGTCTAATCTCTAATAGAAAGAAAAAGCATACAGACAGTTAAAAAAGTGGAAAAGAGTGATACAGGGAAGAGGTTGGGGCAAATGACATCTGAGATATAAGCACAAGACTATCTAAAGCACAAAAACACATCATGTACAGAAGGCGGAGAGGTGAGAAAAAATAAAAATCAGGCGCACAGCATAAAGTGACACATTAATTCAAATGCTAGAAGGGGAGGGGAGTAAATCAAAGAGGTAGATGAAAACACCGGCAGTGTGGAGAAGGAGGCACGTGGCAGAGGAAAAAGGGCACATCACATCTGTCATCACCTTCACCTCAGACCCCTTTTCCTTCTGTTTTTTGCCATCCTGCTCTGATCTCACACATCTTAATGTGTATGTTTGCTTCTCAGATATTTCCCACCCTCTCGTTCCCTCTGCACATCCCTCATCTCCTCTCTCTTTTCTCACTCTGTCACTTTTCTCTCTTCTTTGTCGAATACTTTCTCTTTTGTCCTCTCTCTTCTCTTACTTTCTCATAAGGTGACAAAAGAGGAGGAGGAAAGAGGAACAAGTGAAGGTGGAGGAAGACGAAGAGGGGCAGGGCAACAACCAGTGTGTACTTACCATGGTGGTGAGGATGTACTTATAAAATGCTGATGTCATCCCCAGCTCTGATGCCTGTAGGACAAGGAGAAAGAGAGAATAAGATGAAACAATAAAGAAGAGGCAGGTGGAATACAAAATGTGGAAAGAGAGAATAATGGAAGATGTAGAGATATTGATTAATAATGACATAGTGAGGGCACAAGAGGAGAGTTATTGAGAGGAAAGGAGCAAAGGAGACAGTGGGGAGACAGAGAGGGAGCATACGTTAATCACAGTTTTACATCACTGGGCTAACACTAGGACATTTCGCTGAGGGCGGACAGCCGCTCCAATGTGCCCAGTGAAAACATCCCATACACATTCAAACTGTGACTCACAGTGCTGGCTACCGGCATTACAGAGCGTACCATGAATCAGAACAAGCCTGGGTAACATCTGCACCCCAGCAAAAGATGTTCTTTTGTCAAATACTTTCTTAAGAGTGTAAGTGATTGTTGCTGGCAGACATGCATAAATGTTCTTCCCTGTGCTGCTCCAGAGGGCAGAGAAGGTAAAAATAGTTGTTAATTCCATTACAACAACAAATGTGTACCCTGTGGAACTTTGAGAGGAGATGTTTTATTATTTTACAGATGGTAAGCTCTGTGTGTTCTTCATGGATGCAATTTTCATTTCCCAAATGAAACAATGCAATCCCCTGGAGTTTCACTGTGTACAAGAGCAACTTCAAATCCCGCATGTGTGTGTGCAGATCTGCCAAAATGTATTAATGCTTAAAAGCTGACCTTCTTCAGGATGAGATAGGATACAGAAGCATTGGCATCAATGATTATAGTGGCCACTTTGTCGTCACGGATCTCCTTCAGAAGCGGCGTAGGGTCCAGGTTGTCATCCAGCATCCTGATTGACAGTGTTTCCCGCGAGATGAGGAAGCGGCGCACCAGTTCCTCCAGTCTCAGCAGACCTGAAGCAGAGCCAAAACATAGTGGAGGCACATATCAATGTCTGCATCAGTAGATACAACTCATATTTCTAATATGTAGGCATAACAGGATCTGTGAAAATAAGAAAAGTAAGATTTACACTAGGATGATCATATTGTTTTTGACAGTTTTGTAAAGCATGATGAATGGTTTGTCTGAATCTCCAGGAAATGAAACATTTAATATGGAGTCTACAGTATAGTGTATGCGCATTCAGTGATTTTCTCAGTAGGACTTATTTTTACAAAGGTGTTTCCGTGCTGTACTTTGTGTTTTTATGACACAGTCTTGTGTAATCTGAAGAAGCGCTCAGATATGTGTCAGGGAAGAGTCTTTGTATAGTCTTTTACTACACATTCGTAATGTTTGACTAACACCTGAACTGTGAAGCATCAAAGCAAAAATACTTGTGATTCTTTCATTATCCTTCCAGGTTACATCTGTTTACTCTGAGACAGATTTTTCACCAGCCTTAATTTTTCAGCAAAACAAGTTTGTCAACCCTCCTCCTACAGACACCCTCAGGATAACAAGAGTGAAGATACAGACAAATTAGTGTATTTTTAACATGAATTAAGCCCGAAAGTTTTTATTTTTAGCTATCCAGTGTAGTGTAAGTCTAATCCAAAATTGGTACTTAAAATGTTTGGATGAGCCAACAACATTTTAAAGGTTCCCACTTCTTTAGGACAACAAAATAGTCTGAAGTATTATAAGAAGTACTCTGTGTTAGATGACATTTTAGGCATGTGTAGCACTACAGCCACGTGACAAAACATAACACAGTGTACAAAACCAAGCTTATGAGTCTGATTCAATTGAAATTCATCTTTGTACAAAGACCTTATATCCCTGGTGGGTTTTGGTATGTAAAATTAATGGCTGCCATCACCCAATCTGTATGACAAATTTCTAAACATCTTCTGTTAATAGAATCATAAATATAGATGGTTGCGCAGCTTTGGCATTAGTATGTGCTCCTTGAGTGCTTTGTACTTCACTTTGTGTCTGTTGTCTCATTCCTCTGCGATTGCTTTTTATGTGTGTACTGTGAGTAGAAGGCTAGAAAAGTGAGGAATCCACAAACCCCCAGCAAAAAATATGTGCAGAAAGAGCAAAAAGGCCAAAATACAGCACTTGAGACAACCTTCCACCATTTCAAGTGAATACTGCTGGAAAATGAGTATAACCAATGGCAGTCAAGAATCACTTGACATCCTGCGTGCAATGAGCCTTTACTAGAAAGTCTATCCTGCTGCTTCCTAATTGTAATTCTATAGTAAAGCTCCCCTAGCTATGTAAATAAGTGGTGGGGCAGGCATCTCAGGGATAGGGGGGCAAGAGAAGGGGAGAGAAGGAAGAGAGAGGTAACGCACAAAACCCTTCAGTAGGAGAAAGCCTCTGTAAGCAGTGGGGTAATCACTGAACCAGGCGAAAACTTTAATTAGTTTGAGGAAGGAGGGGAAAAAAATCAATGCACTTTACAGCTTCCTCTCCTCCCCTCTCTCACTCTCCTTTCACATATTCTCTCCCTCACACACAAGCTCCAACCTCTCTATCTCTCTCGTCTCGGCCCTGTGCTCTAGTTACCTCTCTCTGTCTTTATCCATCTTGCTCCTATGCTGCCACCATCTCCTCCTCCTTGTGCTCAGTCTCTCCCTCTCGTTGTCCTTAACCTCATACATCTCATGAAACTGCATAATGGAATTAGGCTCAGATACCGTGTTGTGAGCCACGTATAGTGAGAGAAGGATACATCAGACGTGACCTAAAATCTCTGACTCACACTCTTTTAACAGAACGACTACAGACTCTTATATGCACCGGCTAAAAAGACAAATCTGATAGGACCATTCACACACCGTTGCAAAAATGACCAGTTTCTATCTACATTATTTAATTAAGCTGGATGCACTGTAGAAGCCAATGATATGTGTGACTTCACACATTACTTGCCTTACTGTCAAAAAAAAGAGTGAATGTCTACTTCACTTGAATGCACCACTCTACACTGGGGTAAACAAGATGAATAAAACAAGTGGACTGGTGGTAAACATTGTCAGATCTTAAACCACTGCAGTGCTACGCCAGAGCTGTACAAACACACACACCACCAATTACATATGTATGGATATACAGTACACTCAAGAGCAACAACACAGACACACTCCTGAAAGTGAAACTGGCACAGAAAAACACGCACATGTACCAACAAAGTGAACCAACCACACAGGGGAAAAAACATATCAAACACACACATATTGTGCCATACACACCCACACAGTCATTGAGAGTGTGGAGCAAGACTGTTGAGTGGCAGTTAGCACCTATTCTGCAGCCATGGCAACCAGCTCCATGGCGATAGATAGCGCAGCCAAGTGGGTCAGAGTCTGTGAGTGTGATAACCTTGTAAAGATCACCTTCAAGCCAAATATATTACACATACACGCCCCTCAGTGTCTCCACCAGTAAAAGCTGCACCTCCTGGCACAGATGGTAAATCAGACTATCTGTTGCCTTTAATTCTTATGAGAGGACAAGCCTGGTGAAAGACAAGCCTCTTATCTACTCGTTCAACTGATGATCAAAACTGGAAAAAGATGTCTGATGCTATTTCAAAGCTCGCTTAGTTCAATGAAATGACAAGTCCACAAGGAATTCAAATTACTTTCTGGAAACCACATGGAGGTGGTCTAAGTGCTGGGGAGATAATGAAAGAATCTCAGCGAGTGAATGCATTTTGCATTATGTCACAGCTTTTTGTTTGTCAAAATCTACCCTTTTCACATGCCATTTAAATGTTCGTTCCTCTGAATGGTCCCACATATTCTTTATGTAATTGCCCATTCTTGAAATTGTCAGTTCCATTGCCAGTTCAACTTGCGGGCAGTCAATAACTCATCCCAGCTTTCTTTCACTCAGAACAGGACTAAAAGTAACGCAGCTATTCAGTAGAAAAATTACGACTACGCCACCTCCTAAAGCATGTAGTGTATTCTGTCATGTATTCTCAAAGCATTATCCCACCAAGCCCTTTAATTCCTGCAACACTTGGTAGGGAAGTGCATAATAAATCAATAACATACTCTTTCAAAATGAAAATAAAGAGGGCTAGTGACTAAGCCTTGAATCCCATGTGATGCTGAAGCTCTCTGAGTGCCCAGCAAGTCAATTCAAATGTCCCCTAAGTTCTTTGAATTCTGAAAAGCATTTCAAACACGAATATTTATTAAATTGGTTTGGGCTAACAACCCTCTGAGGTGGATAAGAGACTGTGTGCAGGAGTATGAGTAATAAATGGGAAGGCTGCAACATGAGCCATGTTGTGAACTCTGACAACAGACAACTTTATGACCAGACTGTCAAAATGAGTGTCCAACAGTGCACAGCAATCATATCCTCCCAAATAGTCTGTAAGTGCCAGCACTCCCACAGAGCCATTTGCAAATGCACACATACAGTAGGTAAACAAGCTCAAAAGAACTCAGCTGATGCATTTACACCCACTTGGACACAGCCACACATGATGCACTGTACAACTATACAACAGGCTGCACGTGTACTCACATTCTGCCTTGGCGCAGACCAGGCTGGCTGAGGGGTAACTGAACGAGCGCAAAATGGCTCCTATGGCCAGGCTCAGGTCCTCGTTGCTAGGGTACAGAGTGACAGAGGCAAAGCGCAGGTACGGTAAGCGGGGAGTTTCCTCTGGACCGATCTTTACATGAGGGATCTGTAAAAAGGTGAGAAGAGAGGAGAGAAGAAAAAAATACTGAAAGCAAGAAAAAGCAAATGTGTCACAATTATCTTACACACAATTCAGGAAAAATCTACAAAGACGAAATATGCTTTATTGAGGCTGGAAAGTTAACAGAGATAGGAAAGATTGTAGAGGAAGAGATAGAAGAGACCTAACGGTGAAACACTACTTGTGGTAGCAAGTAGAAAACAGTTGGAAGAAGTGGATGATGTTTAATTACATGAGAAGAGATGCAAAAGGAAAAAGGACAAAAGAATCTCTAGATACATTCATCATGATGTCCGTGTTAGTAGAAGGGGTAGTAAGTCAGAGAGAAAGAGGTACTAAATGTGCACAGATTTGTACATATTCATGTGTGAGTGTGTGTGTGTGTGTTGGTCTCCATTCTCACCTCCTTCTCTCCACATATGTGACTGACAGTAGAGCCGGAGGCGGGGCTGGAGGCGGGACCAATCACAGAAACGACGCCTTTGGGCAGAATCTGACACACTGAAAGGAAAAAAGGCGAAATAAACATTGTCTATGCAGACACGCAATGTCCCTCTGCTTCATTTTGACAGCAGCACAGGGTTGCGGAGAGTAGGGGCTGCAGTCTAAGGAAAATGTAGGAATTTAAAATGCAGCAAAAACTCAGAGGACACATTATGATTTCAGTTTAAGCACAGATTCTATTGTAGCAGCACAATCTGTCTCATTATAATCAGATTTATTTTGAGATAAACACTCCAAGGACTACAGCAGGGCAGCCCACGGGTTGCCTTCTGCTGTTATTCATTTGTTTAGACAGTTGATTTTAATGATTGTAATGATTTTTAAGACATTTTGTTCTAATTATATCTCTAGCGTTAAAACAATGATAACAGACTGGTAGTCCCCCTCAATTAACAAATACCAATTTCTGCAATTACTCATTGCATTAATGTGGGATAACAGTTTTACACCTTTGTCTATTACATTAATTGTTCATTAAATTATATGACTGCAGTATTACCTCAGTAATTTATAAACTCAAATGACTCAAGTGAACAAATGTCTGTGATTCAGTGTAGAGAATATCCGAGCACTGTTTCACTCGCCTAGTGAGTTCAAGTTCACTGCCACTGGAGGAAAGACACAAATAAACAAACAAAACATCTCTGTAGATTTGAGCTGGTAGCAGAGTAGAACCTATTCGTAACAAAGAACATATCCACTTGTTTTATCACTTTATCGATGTACGATAATCTTTCCTATGTTTAGTAGAGACGTGAGAGATCTGGTCAGTTTATGTTCATTGTCTAATACCTGACTGATTGAGCAGCCTGCAGTCTGTGCTACTGATCAATAGCCTTAATAGACTCACCTGTCAAAGACAATTAAAAGAAACTAGGAAATGCTTGAAAGGAATAATTCAACACGGCAAATGTGCTTACTGGGAGTCTGAGCAGTTGGCAGAAAGAGCAGTCCCAAATATAATCCCCATTATACAGCAAATAGCTCTTTTATTGTGTTTTTGTACAGAGTAAACAACTAAGTTGCAACATGTTAATTAATTATCTTATATTTCCTGAGCTGGGCTAGCAGTTTCCCCTTTCCCAGTTTTTACACTAAGATGGTGGATGTGGGGTGCATTTTTGTATTTAGCACACTTAAATCTCTAAAGCTTTTCCCAAAACCTTCCTTTAAAAATAAACATGAATGCATAACAGACAGATGACGGACAAAGCAGTGCACTCAGGAGCTAAATCCTTTAGCTTACAGCAAAGTTTTACTAAAATCCTTTTGTAACATACACTATAACTTGTATGTGCTGTGAGTTTATTTATGTGTTTTCACAGATACAAAACATCTGAGTCTGGTGACTTAACTGTGTTATTCTGACCCAGCAGTTCTTTTCAAAACTTCTGCTCTTGCTGGGATATTTTGTTGGTATTTTAATTTGTTCCAATTAGTCCTCCTCAGACCCTGCTGCTGTCTGCGTGACTTTGTGAATGCGTGCCTGTATGTGTGAGTATAGATGCCCACACTGTGTCAATGTGTGAATGTGAGCGCGCAGAAAGCATGTGCGTGCACATGTAAACTTCTGTGTGTGTGTGTATGAATGTGTGCGTGCAAGCGTGTCTCCGACAGCTATAGCTGTAAGATGATGAGCTCTCTGATCCAGAGACCAAAAAAACGCTGCGAGCAAACAAGCCTGTCAGAGTCTCCTGCCCATCGGTCAAGGACACGCTCACAAAAAGATACATACACACATGCCCACAACTCAAGCATTCACATATGTACACAACCCTTCTCAAGCAAACATAGACATTTTGCCAGTAGCTTGTGGCAGGGTCACTGACCTATTAGAATAGGAGCACGGAGTCTCTGTCTCCTCAGTGACTGGATTCAACAGCAGATCTTCAATATTTTCTGACTCCACACATTCTGTTTTAACTCTGTATATCAATGCAAATTTCATAGAGCAGCCTCTGTGGTATGTGCTGCTTTCTTTTTTGCCTGCGCTAATCTGTATTAGTATTTGATGATTTGTTTTTGTCCGCACAGTCTGCAGAGTAGACAGTGCCAGCTGTTACTGGAAGCCACTGGTCCACTGTTTTTAATGAGACAGGGTTGATGGACCATTACTGGTCTCCAGTGATATGCAAACTAATCAGCACAAGCTCTTACTGGCTTCTAATCACATGAAAGTAGTAGTGTTTTATCATTCAAGTCACTGTTGGAGGCTTTGGCTCACAAAATTGCAGCTTTTTACAAAAACAGTTATCTTTAAATGGGAGGGGGGCTCTGAAATATAACCTTTATCCAGCCGGTGTTACTTAGACGCTACAATCTATATGTCGTAGCCTTTCTGATGGATTGTGTGAATCTGATCTACTGGTCTTCTTAGGTAGGCACTGGCTCCACTCACTGGTGTCAGTAGTGTCGTACTGGGAGTCTTTTTGCAGCTCATATATGTCCACCTCCACTCTGGCTCTGGCTGGACCCTCCATCACGCTGTTGATGTTCTCTCTGGCCAGGGCCAGTGCCAGCCGCTCCCCACGCCCACACACAGATTGGTCATCCAAGATTGCCGCTAGAGAGGCAGAAAGTGAAGGAGAGATAGATGAAGCAGAAGAGAGAATGACAGAGCATGAAAATGGAGGGCAGAGGGACAGGGGTGAGCAAGGTGAAGAGTAAGCAAAAGACATGAAGGGGAGTGAGAGGTGAAAGATTGTTTAACAACGTTATCTATGCTCATGTGTAGGTGGGAATGTGTACTGGGAAGATGAGTGGATCTGACAAAAGATCACAACCCCTCACTGCAGAGGAAATTAAGGGATTTGCCCTTGTTCAAATGAGTAAGTGATGTGAAAACCACTTTGAATTAGAAATTAAAGGAACACTTTCACAGTGGGAAAAATGTTATATTCAAAATATGTTTAACTACGTTTAAATATGAATTTGAACCAGAAGACAGTTAACTTACTGTCTAAACTTACTTACTAAAATGTAAATAGGGGGATACAGCCTCCCTGGCTGACTCCAGGAGTCCAAAAAAAAATGTTGAATAGAGCCATGTTAACTGTTTTCCCTGCTTTGAGTTATTATGCTAAGCTTATTATTAAGTGTATTTCACAAATTGTTATAGAAAGTGAGAACATGTAAAAACAAAAAATTCACTGCTAAATAAATAATAATTAAATAAATCACCTCAAACGTACAAAACTGGGTTGTGTGTGTGATTTGCATTTCTTAATATGTTTAATTAATAAACTTAATAACTTAAGGGGGACCAAAAAACTTAATATGCAGGTGACCTAAATATATATTTAAAACATTAAAAGTAGAGTTCTAAAAAATAGACAGGCACTGCTGCTCCTGCTCCTAATAAAAAGTGTGGAAAGAAAAATAAAACCAGTAAAACCAGTAAAACATGGAAACTTTTTTTTTTTTGCACATTTTTATTGTTTATTCTGACTTCATCCATGTCACTTTAGTAGTTATTGTACTGTCCAAAGAGGCAAGACTCACCCCCCACCTACAAAACTGATTGAAACTTATCACAAAAACTCAATGAGAAACTTTTAGATCCAGGTGAATTGGGAATGGAGGAACAGCCACTCACCCATGCGAACGGAGGACAGCAAAGGGGCCTGACTGAGGGAGCGTGGTGGCATGGTGACTAGCAGGAAGGACAGGAAGTGTATTGACAGCAGCAGTGCTGGCAGAGCCGGCATCTTCTACTGCTCCTCATGGAGAATGGTCTGCTGGCTGCCTGTACCACCACCTGCAGGAGTAGAGGACACACTTCAAGTTACTGGACACAATCCCTCTACTGGCACAAGATGTTCCTCTTTAAATTGTCATCCTGTAGCTTATCTTTAGTTTTGCACCTGTAATTTGACAGCACATGCAATAGACTTTTATAATCATGATGTTCACTGTCACATCACAGAGGCAGCCGAGTCCCAGGCGTTCAGCTTGTCTAATGATAAAATACAGTACACACATCTCTATTCACGTCTCCCATGGAAAGTCTATCGTTTAGAAGTGACAGAATTCAGCCTTGAAGATATCTCCAGAGGCAGTTCAAAGAAAGCATCACAACAAGTGGCACACACTTCACTGCATGTTCACTTATACACAACGACAATGTATGAACACACGTATAGATATGTATCAACAGACCCAAACGCACAGATACACAGTCGTATACAAGAAGCATTCCCTTAACACACAGGCACATACAGATGCACAAGCACAAAGACAACTGTCCTGAATCCACACAAGATCATAAACACACACCCACACATGCCTGTACCCGCTGTTTTCCTTAACCAAACCCACAACCCATCCTCCAAGCAGACACATAAATACAAAGAAAGCACTCAAAGAGAGCTCAGCTGAGCTCCACTGGTGCTGAGCAGCCCTCTCCAGGAGTGACAAAGCCCTGTTCTGACTGACAACATGACAAGGCAACGTGAGAGGATGGAGAGATGAAGGGAGAGATGAAGACAGAGGGGAGGAGTGTTGGGTGACAGACAGGCAGCGTGAGGGAGGGGTGGTGTTGATGATGGTAGCAGGGGCTGCTGACCTGGGAATGTTTCAAACATCTGGTTCATCAGCTGAAAGACTCACTTCATGACCTACATCTGACCCTTGCAGCTATTAACGTGGGGGGTGCTGGAGCAGAACAATTCTGACCTTTGACCCTGACAAGTGCATGTAGAGGTAGTAAGGAGTTGACGTGTTTGTATATACTCCGTACATCAAAGAGGCAGCTGATGTGGATTTTCGGTCAAGCTGAAAACATCCTTCCCACATCCATGGTGATTTTACAGCCTTTCTCACCTTGAGATATTCATTTTGTCTTTTTTTGTCCTTCCTCACCTTTCCAACACCTGTTTGGCTTTGATGTTTGTTGGCACAACAAAATCTACAAAACCTGCAACCTTGTGCTCTGAGTCCCTCTCCACCTTTCAAAAACCAACCACATTTCTCCTATTTTTTCTTTGCTCGCTGTTAAAACTACAGACCTTCTCTTTCCGTCTCTCATTCTTGGTTTTGATGTGTCAAAGGGTGAACAAACTTTTATGCCAAAATGTTTGTAATACTAATGGCATGTGCCATACTGTGCACATGGTTGTGTTGCTCTCATTATGGTCACTGCAGCTCAACGTGAACAGAGGCAGGGCGTATGTGAGGCCATCTGTATGTGACACCACATAGAACAGCCGCACAGTAGGAGTATTTTTTCCCAGTGATTGTTTTTAATAAATTGTTCATGTTTTGACACAGTGCATCAAAGGTGCCGATAAATAATTATTGCATAGAAAAGCGTAGGGTTTCATGCTGTTGTCATACTTGTGTCGTGTATGATGGTGCACATGTGCAACATACAGAGTTATGAAACAGCTGATTATTCTGACCACTCTCAGTCATCACACATACAGTATGTGTGCTGTGCTGCATAGTGCTCCATTTTGCTGGTTGTCACAACTGTATTTTGTTTGCCTCCCACACCAGTGGTCTCGTTCTCAATTTACTCTTTCCAAAGTGTGTGTGTGGTGTCCGGACGTGTGTGTTTATTCCAGGGCAAGTATGGGCATGCCCTCACCTTGCCTGAGTGTGATGGTATATTGATCGAGTCCAGCTGAATTGGCGGGGCCCTCAGGTGCAGTCAGTCAAAACAATGGGGAACCTATCATGGAAGCACTGCATTTCACAGGAGCCATCTGATTGGCTATTACCAAGAAGCTGATTGCACTGATGACGAATAAGATCCTAACCGAGTATGCCTTCATCAATGATGGGATGGAACGGGTGGTATTTCATTGTTATTGAGAGCTATTGACAGCATTAGACAGAGAAAATTACAGCATCTATACTCCGCGGGGAAGGGGAGGGGTGGAGGGAGGAAGAAGATGGAAAGCTGTGATAGAAGTAAGGAGAATGAGAAAAAAAAGAAGCAGAGGGAATGAGCTGGGGACGATGAGGGAATAAAAGAACAAAATTGAATACAGAGAGAAGAGATTGGAAAGTGTTTCTGCAGAAAGAGAGACGCAGTGCCAGATAGAGATGGAAAGACAGAATAGAAGTGGTGGAAAGTACATTTAAGTACTGCACGGAGATATAATTTTGAGGTACTTGCACTTTATACTTCCAAAGGGAAATACTGTCATTTTACTTCCCTATGTTTATTTGACATCTACAAGATAGTTTGCAGAACCAACAATAAACTTTAAATAGATTACCTCCACTGCTTACAGCAATTCACCAATAATAATCCAGTATAGAATCTACATTACTGAGGACATTGTGTTTATTCAAATTACATCAGTAGAAACTCTGTTTATGACTGTTGTTTAATGTTTTTTTACTATTTATCAGTGTTCTCACATTTGGATAAATTTTCTTACCAACACTGATATTCATCTCCAAAGCTCTAAAACTACACCTGTTCTTATTTAAATCTTGTAATTGCAGCATAAAATTTGCATTCAACAATATCTTAATATGCAGCCCTTGAATGAAATGTACAATCACCCTTTGCAAATGTAAAGCTTTACTGTTTGATGTTTTTGGTAACTGTTTCTATTCACTCAATTCATCGCTTAATTTGGTGGTTGTTTGGGCTTAGACATGTTTGAAAACACTGAAAGAGGCTATTTTACATGATGAATACATTCACTTTTGATAATTTAAATATTAAGTGTTACCTCTATACTTCTATAATATACTAAAAAATGTGATTGCAGGCCTTTCGCTAACAAAGTAGTTTTTATACTACAGCATTAGTAATTTTAATTACACAAATGATCTTGGTACTTCTACCACTGCAGGAGCGTGAACGAAACCAAGTTATTATCTGCAGGAGCAGAATAAGGTGGAGGGAGCGGGGGAAACAGACAGTCAGGGAGAAAGAGAGAGCGCAGTGAGATACTATTGCTGTGTTTAATCTGCAAGAACTGAGTGTCTGGCTTCTGTATGTGCTCTGCTGCTGTAGTAGTACATGGCCGAGTCCCTGTAGCAGTCGGGTGTCACTCTGCAGGGAGCTACAGCAGGAAGAGGGCCGAGCAGAGCCAGACTAGTCTAAGCTGTACAGAAAAACACTGCTTCTAGCCCCCCCTTGCTCTCTTTCATTCTGCACCCTGCTGTAAGTCACCCTGCATGCTGGCACTACTGAGAAATACACAAAAGCAAAAATACATAAATATCACGACTTGCTCTGTGTGTGTGTGCGCGAGAGGGAGACTGTATAAAAGAGAGAGAGAGATGGAGAGAACACAGAATGAGAGAGCGGACATTCATCTTAGTTTGAGATTTAGCCGTTCGGTTCATGCATTCATCTTCATGTGTATTAAGGCATTCACATATTTGTGTGTGTTTGTGGTTTTGTTTGAGTGTGTCTGGGCTGGAGATTTGGCGGCTTGTTTATAGTGTCTGCAATGCCTATTATAAAAAAGAAAACCGTAAAATCAGAGATCTTAATTATCTGGAGAGAGCATGAGGGAAAGGGGAGGGGGAGTTGTGTGATGGAAGGGACGCAAAGGGAGGGCCAAAGCAGGATGGAGGCTGTGAGGGAGGGGAGGAAGAGATATGGAAAAAAAAAAAATCAGAAAACAAGGGAACGTTATCTCGCCTCGCACCCCCAGGCAGATGAGGAGAGGATGAACAGAGACTGAGGCAGAGGAAGCAGGATGAGCGATAGTAGGGGAGGAGTGGAAGAAGAGAGGGATGCAGAGAAAGACAAAAAGAACTCAGACGGAGGAAAGGAGCTTGAGGGGGGATGAGGAGAAGGGGAAGGCTGTCTGTGGGGGGCTGGCAAATCATTTGTTTTTCTCCTTCTGTCTTATTGTATGACACAAGAAAATCTGACAGTTATCATAATGGAAGGATGAATCGCTCCCATAATTGAATTTGCAAGTGGAATGGCTTCAGTGGCTGTGGATTTAAGGAGACTGTACCGCCAGCCATTATGGGACAGACGTGTTATTTTGCTCATTCTTCTCACAGTTAATAGTCAGTGTTGACTAGAGAGGGCCAGCAGCAGACAGCTGGGCTGCTGTCGCTGAATGAGCATGGTCAGGCCATTTCAGAGCATTAGTTCTTTTTGTTAACCCCCAGACAATATAGTCAGGTCACGTTGGTGTGTGTACAGGGAGGGTCAGCGAGAGTGGAAAAATACCAAGGACCCTTCATTCACCCTTTTGGCTTGCTGTAGGATTAAGTGTTTAGTACCTTCTGTAATGCCAAAGCAGCAGCATATGTTCTTGGTCACATTGACTCAGCATTTCCACTTTGCACCCATTAAAATGTATTTGTCTTTGTCCTCCTCTCTGTAAGCCCAATTCTCAGTCCTCTTATCCTTTTTATTTCAATTTCAATTTCCAACTTTTGTATTTTTACTCCTTTTTCTGTTCTTTCTTATTACCATTCATAGAGTTAAAAGCATTTTTGGGAATATGGATTTGCAGCCTACAGCAAGGATCGACATTTTAAGTAAATATGATTTATTCATGTGATGTCATTCTACCAGAAAGCCAATATATACTGTATAACTTACCAGTGTTTACCTGAGTGTAAACTGTTGTGTAAAAGGATATATTAACTTGGCCATACGGAATAAGGAAAAGTATATGGTCCAAACTTCTTTAAATGCAAAGGGGAAGACAGTAAAATGAAAAGCTATAAAAATTAATGAAATCCAATAACATAGTTCAATAAATACAACCTTGTGAAGTGTATAGTGTTAAATGAGAAGAGTTCCTCTGCCTCTAGTAATGTGAAGAAACTAAACAAATCTGAAAATGTACTGTAGTGTGATCTATTATGGTAACAGCACAAACTGTAGCCCCAGAAATAATTACAAATCAATACAGAATCGATGCACAAATAAAAACATTTGTTGCAGCCCTATTGATAAGCCTCAAAATATTTTACAGGGCTATTATCATTAGATGCAGGTG
>OMLM01010752.1:42002-55232 GCA_900302695.1 Helostoma temminkii
AGGAACAGGGGGAAAAAAAAGAGATGACAAGAAAAATGTACAGAGACTGAAGACAAACAACAGAGAGCAGTAATATATAACAAAACACAGAGATGGAGTGAGTGTGGGAGTAGGAGATGGAGGACAGCGATGGGGAGTGTCAGAGGCAGAAGAGAGATGGAAAATAGACAAAAAAAGAGAAAAAGTGTGTGTGTGTGAGAGAGATAGAGAAATGGAGAGAGGCTGTGGGTGGATGAGCAGAATGCTATATATAATGGCAGAGGTTCAGGAATAGATCAGAGTGATTGTGTTTTGTGATTACCTAATGCTGATATCTGCAAACAGTAGCAGCCACCAGCTGACATCAAAGACCACACACACACACACACACACACACACACACACACACACACACACACACACACACACACACACACACACACACACACGCAGGAATACACTCGGCAAAGTAACACGGGCACATGCTGGCCAGCAAACCTAATCTTCATGCTAAACTGAACTAACTCTCCTCTAAAGGGCTTCTGTCGTCTGGGCCAGATTGATAACGGAAGCAAACACTACCCACTCACAAACACAAACACTTGGACACAAACACACTCCCACCATGCTACGAACACATCTCATATGCATGAAAAGATTCATAATCGCATATAAACACACAGACATGGCTGTTTTGTAAACACTAACCAAGCAGCCATGCAGCTCCTGCCACACACATGGAGACATAAACTCTTACAATAAGCCACAGTAAGGGCTTCAATTGTTCCCTTTTTGCTGCGCAAGAACCTTTTGCTACTCTGGTTTGAAAATAAAGTAGTAGTGAGAGTTAGTTCTGACAAACAAGATTCTAGTAATATGTGAAATTCAGACAAAACCAGCAATTTTTTTTCAGAAGAATACCAGTGGGAAACTGGTATTTTCAGAATGTGTCCTTGTATACCTGTGTATCATAATGTAATGAAGCAAAGATGCTCCAAACTTTACAAATGTTACTATGCAAAGTACAGCCTTGAGACAGCGCTATTATAGAAACTGGATAAATTCCTGCAGCAGTTTTGTTAAAAACAAAATCTTTTTAACAAGTGGTTCAATAAAGCAAGCAGGCCTCTGAGCTCAAATCAGAGGCGGTGCAGAGCTGCTTCATCCGACCAACAGGTGTTCATCATACACACCCAAGGTCCCATGCCTGAATTTATTAAAATCTGTACAAGATTATATGAAAACACAGTGGAATCAAATGTTTATGTATTCTCTGTTTAAAGTCACTCTAAAACATCTGATGGTTGATGTACTCCCAGAAAGACATTATGCACAAAATACAATCAAAGACCAGGGGATGCGCACATGTGTATATGTGTGCGTAAAGTGTTTGTTCAGCCTCAGGAAGACCGGTACCCAGCTGGCCCTGTCCTCTGTGATCTGCTCCTCCTCCTTTGATTCCCCGCGATTGGGGAAATTAAATAGTTTGTGTGTGTGTGTGTGTGTTTTGCTTGTGTGAGCCTACACTGTAGATCCATGATTGTGTGTATGAGCTGCACATAGCCTGGTATGTTTCCTCCCAATCTGAGGCAGCGAGAGGAAAGAATAAGGGCTCAGAGGGAATGCGACAGCCAGGGCACAGTACGAGCCTCTCTTCTCTATTCACCAATTCAATTACTAACAAAAAACAACTATCACTTTGTATCTCCTTACCAAGCTGTGGAGTCCAAGAATATCTGAGTGGGGAGATAGGTATGGAGGTGCTCCAGTTTCATGCCTGCATAGAGCAGGCGGTGAGCCGCATGCAGCCAAGGTGATCCCTGCCAGCCATTTTGCCCTGCATTTAGTATTCATTTTCCAGGCGATCAAACCCACTGCCAGGAGGTGGAGAATGTGTGTGTGTGTGTGTGTGTGTGTGTGTGTGTGAGTATTAACGTGCTGCCACAAACTGAGTGCGTTGTGAATGTGTGCATACATTAACAAACACATGGGTGTGCAGATGAGCGCACCCTCACAGACTCACACATAACTAAAGTTTCTGCGCACATGTGTGAGTATGTGCGTACATTAATGATTTTGCAAGCACATATGCAGCATTGTTGATGAGGAACACAGGGATAGGGCCTGAATAGGCCACGGGTCAGCAGTCCTGGCTCCCTGTACACAAACAGTGGCGTAAACCTGGATGTGCACAGCTTCCTGCTGGGGAAGGATAAGGGGGAACAGAGGAAGTAATGAGAAGGGAAAGAACAGAAAAGGCAGTAAAGAGCGGTGAAGTGAGGAGAAGGAGGATGAGCGGAAGACGTGTTTTTGGGGAGAAAAGAAAAAATAGCAGTAACAGGATGAGTGGAAAAAGGGATGGGGGGAAGGAGCGGTAAGGGCAAAGAGAAAAGAAAGAGAAGCTAAAAGGAAGGTGAAAAATGTTCCCTTCTGGTGGTAGAGTAGGAGGAGAACACAGGAGACACAGGCGACTAGACGAGGCAAGTAAAGGAGCTGAGCAGCAGTGCCCTGGCAGCATGCGGCGAAGGCAAGCAAGATGGCTGCAGGGGACAGAGCACCCGGCCAAATATGGTCATCAGGACCCAGCTCTGTCCTACTTTCTCTAATGGGCTAAACCAGAGCTTGAATGAAGCAGGAAGAACCGTATATGGTCAGCAGGCACAATCTTCGGCTCCTGTCTCTTTGCTGTGCCGTGCTGGAATGAGTGATGCAGGACTTGGGCCTAATACACAAACAAAGCCCCACAGCATGCTCACACTCAGTCATCTCTCTAATTCCCTTTCTTTCATGGTGAGCTAGTTGACATGGCGACCCCATCTAGAAGATTTCAATGAGGGCTGCTTCTGGACTGCGTAAGGATGACTGAACAGGTTGTGAACACATTGTGTTTGTTTTTCTGACCACAAATATGCATCTATGGCACTCCACCCTGGGCTCCATTGACCTGTGTGAACTCTCATCAATCTGTGGTGTAAGAAATAAGAGATGTGCACCATACACACTATTTGGCTAGGTCAACAACTCAGTTCAGCAGCCACATATGTATACAGAGACGGCAATCACTGAGTGTACAAATATGGATCAACCGAGGGCAATGCCTCCTGATCACCTGCTGTTTTTGTGTCCTCTCTTGTTTATACACAGCTTTAGAAATAAGGACTCACAAAAACAACAATGTGTCAAGGTTATTTTTTATTTGAATTATTCCAACTCCTAATGAGATTATTTTGTCCAGTGTTTTTCTTGGCAGTGAATGTGGAGACAAACTGACAAACAACGATCACAAAGGCATCGTCATGGCCAAGGAGATAAAGCATGCCAGCAGTAAAGCACTGCTACTGATTCATCGCATCTATTTCAGTTGTCCTACGCAGGTCTTGTTGCTATGTGAGTTGCTATGATTGACCAGCGGGTCCCACATCCATACACACAGTAAATTCTTTTACAACATGAGAAGCAGTGCTTCAAAAAAAAGCGGTCTATTTCATTATTCGTTCTGTGTCAGGAGTTTCAGAAACAATCAATTCCTGCAGCGGTGGAGGCAACCTAAACACATAGGCTGTACAGTAAAGCCAGTCAAGCGGCAATAAACGCCTTCAAAGGACAGGGCTGCTAGGCGAGATGGCTCTAAATATGACAAAGTGAAGTTCCCTTACACTCCACCATATTTGGATGTGTAAAGAGAGGTGTCACTCCTGCTGTCATTGAAGTAAATAAGCCTAAAATGACCCCATCACAAGGCCAATCTGCAGGCTAAACAAAAACAGCTGACAAACTATATATAAGATGTTGGGGCAGCCAAGGAGGCAGCAAGTGAATTCAAAGAACTGTGACTTTATTATTTTTCAGAGGAGAGAACATAGATTTCATGGGGAAACTGAAACACCCACACTGCAGCTACCAGCATACGTTAACACTAGTTCACCAAGGAGATTCTGTATACAACATGCCCGTGACAACCTCCACACAAATGTGCCAGTTATTATCAAAAATATGCACTTGCAAACATATTTATGTTTATAAGTCATAAGTGTTTTTTTACATCTACCTAGGAAATACTTTCAACAACAACTCTGGGAATTGATTGTGTTTAAACGTGTTTTCTTGTTGTTCTTGTAGCACCATCTTCTTCATCAGCTGCTCATCTGGTGTGAGCTTGAAACAGGTCCCAGTGCGAGGCTTAGTTCCTGTTCTTCCTGACAGCTACACTCATAGTGAGGTCTGTTGGCATAACAGTATTGGTTAAGATTCAGTTACAATGCTGTTTAACAACTCCGCTGTGGCTGCTAAGCCCCGTATTAAAGCGTAGATAGCACGCCAAAATAGTTCTCTGCATGCCACGTTAGACAGACATGCTCTCATACAGAGTGCTGCTCAGCAGAGAAAATTACAGACTTCCTGAAAACAAAAAATGCCAATGTCAAGTAAGCAATTACAAGCCCAGAGTATCCAGGCAACTGGTTAATAATTATGTACAAAGAAAAGCATGACCATTTTATCGGCTAAAAATCCAAGGAAGAGAGACCGAAACAAAAAATTTGTCAATGTTAAATGAGTAAAGGTAAAGAGGCTGCCTCAGGAAGGATGAAATTGGGGCAAGGGAGAAATGGAACAGTGAGTGAGGAAGATAGCCCTCTGTTCCTATCAGGTGAGCTGATACACATTCAGTTTCTGACAATGTTATGTTACGGGTTTGCATAACGTGGACACTCACTAAAAGCTAGTATGCAAACTGACAGAGAAGGAAGCTTGTGCTTGCACATAGGCATAACTTTAATTTGTCTATGGTTGTAGAAAGCCTAAATCGTGCGTGACATATGTGTGCTTTTTTGCACATTTGAATATTTGCATGTTTGTAAAGGTATGCCGATCTCTGTCAGTGTTCAGGATGCAGCCAGCAGTGCGCTGATGGCTGAGCTGCATGGATGACACCTCCTGTTGACAGTGGGCTTGAAGCGAGGACGCTAGTCATAACATAACAGCAGGAAGGTAGGAGGACATCACCTCCAAGCACACACATATACACAGTGACACAGTATGACACAGTGTTAAAGTCATATCAAGGTCCTTATTTAGATTGGCTATCATCTCTGACCTCTCTCCACATCCTCATTAGTCGGACTAGACAGCCTCTGCAGGCCTGAAGCTGCCTCAGGCCCACACACAAGATGTCACATTGCTTCATCAGTGGTAAAGTAACTAATGCACACAACCCGGAGGTTTCATCCGGCTCGAGGATGTCTTGCTGTGCCATAAATGACTGTTTGATTGACATTCAGTCTGGTACTTTTGATAGCCTTTTTGCTGATCTCAATGGTCAACATTGATTTCACACAAAATGTTTTTCTCGAAATGGGGGGAGGTGAGTTACAATCTTTTAAAACTAATAACAGTGTTGGTGGTGGTTGTGAAATTTGAAGATTCCAATTGTCACTGAAGGAACAGTTAGAGGTGCACAGTTACTGAAGAGGAGGGAATAATATGAAGTCTGGCAATATTCCAGTCTTGACACAAGAGCCAAAGGAGAAGTAAAAACATGCCCATGCACCCTGTCGCAGTTTTGAGCCTCAGCATCTGGCCAAAAAGAAAACACTAATAAAATGACCACTATCTTTATATGTCAAAATGTCAAATGCCCCTTGAGAACAACCTTAAAAATAAAAATCAATGTTGAAACAAGAATTATTTAAATACGTCATCTGCCCTTATCCAGAGACCACATCCAGCCTGTCCAGCCTTTAGGTATTAATGTTAGCATGGGTGACAGGCAAAAAAAAAAAAAAAAAAGCTAAATTCATAGATTCATACCTTGGGAGGCCTTTACCTGGAGGCCAGACCTTTCATTATCTTTTTTTTTTTTGTCTTTGTTCCTGATTTCATTTCCCTTTCTGTTTTTTTTTCTCCTCCTCCCACTTTATCCGCATGTCTCAAGTCAATTCAGTTCAGTTCAAAGGGTCTTTATTAGCGTGACCAGCCCTGTGGCGAAGTGCCAGCTCAGTGAGAGGGAACGCTATGATGGAACATCAGCAAACCACGGGAATCTCAGTGCCACTACGTAAACACACATCAGGTGTAGGATGATGAACACAGCTATGAGAAAATGGATGTGCATGTACAGTATATGTGCGATTGTCTGTGCTGTGTGAGGTATGTGTATTAAATCTTTTATAATATGTTAAAATCCAGGCTTACATATATTTAAAGGATGAAATAATTGCATTAAGTGCACACAAAAAGTAAATGTGAGAACACTCTCACCCACACACATGTAGCTAGTTTTAAGTGGCAGATACATTGTGTGCTGCATGCATTAGTCATGTCGGCAAAGAGGACACATCCACAGCATGCCAAGCAGCTGCTGCTGTAGAGAGGGAAGGTAGTTGTAAGCTGGAGTCATTCACTGTAGAAAACTAGAGGATTAGCATCTTCAACAGCAACCCTGTTTAATCGCTCAATACCCAAGTGAGAAATTCCAAAATTTTGACAGTGCCATCGCACCTGTTAGGAACTGAGAAGATTTAAGGAAGCACCAACCACAGCTGCTTGAGATCTGCTTCAGTTTAAGCATTAGTACTCTATACTCTATATTATTACTCCCTTAATGGAACAATAATTTTGCAAATCACCACCAAGAAACACGAAAATACAATATGCCATCAAGACTGACTTACTGTATTCACTTTTAATTTCTAAATAGAAGCTGAAGGTTTGTATTTAGTCCTGATTGTGCATTTGAGGTAGCTACTGTTCAACTATCTCTGTAAATCAGTGCAATGACTGAGGGTTTACTATGCTCATGCGTAAATAAATAAAAACCTGCTGTTTCTCCTCCTTCCTTTTCATTAGTCACCTTTTTTATGTCTTCTGGATGATATATGGTGCCAATGCCACAGCCATGTCTGATGCGGAGATTGACAAGTCCATTAGTGCGTCACTCAACCGGCTTTGGTCTGTCAAGCTGGTAACCTTTAAAGAAATAATTTGACGTTTTCAGAAATAAACTGTCAGATATATATATTACAGTATCTGTACTTAACAAACAGAAGTTAATTATAGTGCTTTCGAGGTCAGTAGATGTCATCTAGAATTTTGGACAGAGGTTAAGGAGTAGATGTTGAACCGGTAGGAGCCAGACAGAGCCAGACTAGATGTTTCTCCCAGCTTTTAGTTTTATCCTAACTTATGCTAATCTAAAGCAACCACTTCACCACCACTTCCAGGCTCTAGGTCTATAATTAGCATACAGACATGAGAGTGGTATCAATCTTCCCACCCCTCCAGCAACAAAGCCACAAAGCAGAATTTGTAAATTCTGGTGTAACTTAAGCTCTCAGTATACCATTTGGTATGCTTGGTTCACAGGCCCTTTGAAAGGTTTGTCCACTCAGCGTAGAGAATGATAAATCAAGTGCTGCACATATATGGTGTCTCCCTCAGAGGCTTTGTTAGTTGCTAAGGCGGCCCCTGTGAATCTTAAATATGCAATGAATGCATACCATGTTCATAATAGCCTAATGAGCTCAACCAAGGACAAATACAGCTTTACATACACACACACTGCTGTCAAACAGGCCATGAAACACATGCACACACCCAGGTGGTCCAGTATCCTTGATGTGTCTCAAGCCAGCTCACCTATTAGAAAACCAATCATGTTCTGCACCTGGGCCTATCAACTGTAGAAATTTGGAGCAACACTGAAAACCTGTTTTTCCTGCAATCTGGTTATTTCTTGTCCTACAAATGTTCCATTTGTTATAGAAGGAAAATCATGAATGCTGCTCAAAAACCTGAGAAATTGGGCAGACTGTTTATATATTGGAATAAATGGTTTGTGTCAGGCAGGAGAGAGAAAGACACTGAGAGCTAAACAGGGCAGAGGGAGCACATAGTTTATGAGCCTTCAGCACAAATACTGGTCCAGAATCACTTTAAACTCATAAATGGTAACTATGGAGATCAAAAAAGGTCAACACCCTCTCTGTGTTGTCATATTTTTATAGCAGGCAGTGGGAGAAGAGTTATTAAGTAAGTGACTATGGCAAATACAGAGGTCAACACAACAGCACGAACAGCTGTGCATTATACTGCAATTAAATACAACAGGCCTGCAACAACCACAGCTTATGCATTAATTCTTTTCTGGCGCAGATTAAACAAAACATAATTAAACTTTGGGTAGTTTTTAGACTCAATGGGATCATTTTACAAGCACTGGCAGTACTGGCATACTATGCTATGTGCAAGTACATTCATGTATGAATGTTGTGTGTAGCTAAGGTTTAGACTTTGGACTTACAATAGACCTGTGTTAAAACCTGGGACCTCACTGCTCTAGAGAGTTTTCACAGCAGCAACGATTTTAACTTTTATTGTAGAAATACTCTCCCATGTCTCCCACTCTCCCAGGGCCAAGCTTAGAATATAAAATCAACAATGGTATGAGTATGGTCACCAAGACCATCAGTAACATTACTTAAAAAAAATTAAAAAGCTTACTAAAAACAGCTGGTGAGTATAAACCCAGTCATTAGGTGCCCACTGCATCTGACTAAACGATAAAATGCTCGTGGTGGATTCACCAGCTGAGACTTCTACATCACCTACTGCATTTACTGTCCCACCTTTCTGCTGTTTCTGTCTGTTAGCACCTGTTGTGCCTGCACAGCCTCAATCGGCTCATGTTCTAAAAATTTAAAGAGCTCAGTGAGACAGTGAGGCTGAACATACTAGTTATATTTTACACTGACAATGAACAAGCAGAGATGTTGAACCAATTACAGATTGTGAAGGACCTCACGGTGACATTTAGACAGGTGAGTACAACGTACCACTGACTATTGTAACTCTTTGTACTGAGGACCTCAACAACCACAGAGTTCCCTAGCAACATAGCAGTTTCTGTCTGCTACACCTTTTTGCTGTTATATGCGACTGTGAGCTACACTGGCTGCAGCATTTATACTATTTAAACATCTCCACACTGTCTGATTTTAGTGATACTTTATTCTATTGTTAGTTATATTTTTAATTCTAAGATACAGAAAGTCTTTGGACCGTGGTGTCCACATTGTCTATAAATTATCATTTCAGTTTTGTCTTCCTTTCTGGTTCTTTCTAGTCTAGGCTATTGGGACACAACTGCATGTTATTAATTAATAATAGTTGTATGTACATGCTGCAAAGACCAATATGTATTGGTTGGTTTGGACTTATGCATTGATATTGATACAACCTAATGTAAACATTTTTATAATTATCTTATATAGCACTATTATCACCCACCTCTTAAAAATGTTAGAGTACTCAGAGTACAATGTAACTGAGTTATCTTTGTACACTTAGAACAGAAGTAATCCCTTTACTTTTGAGTAAAAGTATTTTCATAACCACTAGCAAGCTGTATAAAAATAAGACCAAAATACTGCAGAGGTAAAAGTTGTGGAGCATTTTAAAGTGAAACAAGTTGTTTGCTTTTTAAGTTGCCTCTGGAAATGTTAATTGTTTATGATGAATTATATCAATTTCATGATATTTGTTCATTCTTGTTAGTTTGGTATGAGTTGTTGTAAGAGTGACGTCTCTACTACATACTAACGGCTCAAATTATGAGCAGTTTACTAATTGTTCTAGCATGATATTTTGTAGTTGTTACACCAACAGTCTATTTCAAGAATATGATGCAATGCATGAGCAACGCCTCCATTTCCTTTGTGCATTGCATTGTGGGACAACAGCGTACAGTTCTTCAGAAGTGTTGCTGTGTTTTGAATGTAGTCGACACACTACAAAAGCAGCTTAGAATTAATGTGTAGTGTGGAAATGGGAAACAGCTTTAGTCTTGTTTTTCTGCGATTTGACAAGAGGATCATTCTTAAAGCTCCTAAAATATTAAAAGTCTGACTAAATCCAAAAATGTGACAGGTAATTAAGAGTGTCCGAGGCCTTTGGTGACACTGTGATAGCTGATTGTAGTACTCTAATTATCCTTGGCTGTAAATATTGTATAATTCCACAGTGAGCCGTAAATTACACCAGACAACACATCCGGTGCTAAATACTGCTGTTAGGAGATGACATACTGATGCCCCCGTCTGTAGCCGAACCCCGTGCCTCACCTTTCACCCGTCTCTCCACATGCCATCATCATCACTCCCACACACACGGACACACCACATACCACCTAATGCACGCTCCACCATAATCACTTTCACACCACTGAGGGACAGAGAGAGGGAGAGAAGCAGAGAGAAACTGAGGCAGTGTGATTAGCCTGACATCACACAAAATAAGGGTGTGATGAAGAGCGAGCAGGAGAGCATACGAGAAAAACGAAGAACAGGTGAGAGACAGGGAATGAGAATAAAGCTAATAAGACAGTGAGATAGAGCCAGTCACAGAAGCATAGAAACCAGAGACAAAAATGGGCAGTTGGTGCTAAAGTGGAAATGGAAAGTGCAGACATTGTGAAGGCAGACAATGAAAATCAACACCATTCCATTTTTATTTAAGAGAGAAATGAAAAGAGGGAAGAATTCCTTCATGCCAAGGAAAAACGAGCGATAGATAGAACATGCCTGGAGGATATCACTATATTTATACTCTACTATGCCATTATGTATTTCTTTCTCTTCCTCACTCCCCTGCTCCCTTTACTGATTCATGCATATCTTAGTTCGTAGCATCCTTCTATCCATCTCTAGCTCACAATCCCCCCTCGTTCCATCTACACACCTTTCACCTTCAGCTCACCCTCTGAATCCACTGTTATTTACATAGGAGAGCCTATTATCTACACACATTTATTTATTTTGTGGTAAATCATCGTGACCTAAAGTCTAAATGTTATGTTTAATCAACTTTCAATTCTTGGACAAAAAACTAAATATTCAGTCATTCTGGATACATGTACAGCTTCTTGTTTCTCATTTTCTTGATGGTGCTTCAGTCAAAATGTCTATGTCCAAAGGACAAAGGTCCAAAGGAGGAACAATGGTCCAAAGTTTCACCTGAAAGTTGCACAGGTCTAATACACAGCTACAGGAAGCACTTGATTGAGGTTATTACCAAAGTTCAAACAGTCATTAAATCCCTTTTTAACCTTTTCCACCATCACTCTGTATGTTTAACTGTGTAAAATTAAAACACAAAAGATCATTTTAGCTTGGAAATATTGTGTTTGTTGATATTTGTGACTTTGGTGAAGAACTAATCACATTTAATGAACAAATAATGCAAAAAAACAAGAAAGCTGGATATGTTAGACGGTTTTGGAATGACAAGACCCACAGTCTTTAGATACCAGTATCTCCACTACCACAGGTGCATCAGCATGTAGAGAAACCAAAGCCTGACAGGACTTCTATGTCTTGCTATGGTTGCAAATTTATGTTTGAACAATCAATGTCCAGCGCAGGGTTTAGCAAATGGTCTTTTAATTTTTAAAGCAATAAAAATTGTTAAAATTACTGCTCTATAATATCTATATAATATTGCTAACCTTGTTCAGTACAACTTCGTGAAAACATGATGTAGTCTGGATTTAGTCACTCTGCATTAGCTGGCATATGTTGTGAAAGGACCTGATCAATTGTTTAAGAATAAGAGTTTGTCTGTTCTCTGCACATCACATTTCTCTTCTTCTCTTCTTCTTCAACTTATCTGCTGGTAACAACCCAGTCCTCCAGCCTTCTGGCATATTAACATGACAGGCATCAGCACCTCTGTGGAGCTTGGCCTTTGCACTGTAAGGATGTCAGGATGCATGGAAGAGTGTGTGTCTGTCAAGATGTGTCACGGCACGTGTGGTTCTGTCAAGTGTGCGGAAGTTGTGAGTGCAAGCATACAAGTGTATAATATATGCATATCTGTGCACACTGTCCTTTCTCTGTTGTTGATTCATTGTATTTTTTAACTTAAGCACATTTATCTGACAGTTGCATGTACAGTGCTAAAAAATTCAGCTTCTTCCTGGCCTTTTCTCTTTTGTGAGCAAAGGCAGCTTGAGTAAATGCAAACCACAGGTTTAACCCTTGGGGGTTTAGAGAACATGTGGCTTTTTTACCTTAAGACATTCCATCTTTATTTTTTCATTTTAACATACTGTATTAAGAAGTTAGAAGTCAAAAACATACAAGAAGCATATAATCCATTGTTGTTTTCTTCTTGTTGTTTTCTGTGCTTGTTAATACCATCAGCATCTAGAGCGCTCTCTGGAGATTTGTCTGTTTTTTACCGTTTGTTTCTGCAGCAAGAAACGACAAAGGTATAAGGGAAAATGCATCACCAGATGTGCCTATGTTGCTTACTTACTTATCACTTACTTGTTTTACTCGGCCTATCAACACCATTTCCTAGAAGTATAGAGTTTGAAGCCCGTGCTTTCAACATGAGTTGAAAGCGGAGCTTTGTCTGGCTGCTACATTGTGTCAAATTGGTTTAGCAATTTGGACAAGGCGGCGCATCCATCGACCTCAGATGGTTAAAATGTTAATGTTATTTTTAGGGGTTATGTAATATCAACTAGGAAAATGTTAATAAAAAGTATTTTTCCTTTAGCCACTATGTCCAAACAAACTACCAAACTACACTGATCAGTCTGGGAAGGGTTAGAGAGGCACTATCTACAAATGGAGAAGACTTGGACCAATAGTAAACTAATTAGTCCGAAAGCATGCCCATGACTGATCCAAGTCACAAAAAATTTAGGAAAAGCATCCAAGGAACTGCAGTCCTCTCTCACTTCAATAAAGACCAGTTATCATGACTCCACTATCCAGATGACACTGGTTAGAAATGGCATCGATGTGACAGTATCTTGGGGAAAACTAATGATAACACAGAAGAACATTAAGGCTTGTCTGAATTCTGCCACAGCGCACCTAATAAACAGACTTCCACAAAAAGATCATCATACCTATAGTCCATCACTAAGGCAGCAGTGTAAAGTTGTGGGGATGCTCTGCTCCTTCAGAATCAGGGCAACTTTTTCTTTTGAGGCAGTTGAGGCAATGTCAGTTCATCAGTCAGTGAGTTGAAGCTAAAGCACAACTGGGTTATAAAGTGAGACAGAGTAAGTTAAACCCTAACTGGATCGCAAGAAATAAAAATAAAGTTTTAAACTGACCATCTCAAAGTCTGGGCCTGAACACGCAATTAAGTTCAGTAGGCAATTACTTTTCACCTTGGTGATGCAAGTAGCCACCTTTATGCAAAATATTATCATTTAAAATGTTATTTTGTGTTTGCTCA
>OMLM01010753.1:0-17122 GCA_900302695.1 Helostoma temminkii
GTGCGGTGGTCCTGGGTTCGATTCCCGGGGTCGGCCAGGGTCTTTCTGTGTGGAGTTTGCATGTTCTCCCCGTGTTTGCGTGGGTTCTCTCCGGGCACTCCGGCTTCCTCCCACAGTCCAAAGACATGCTGTCAGGTTAACTGGGGACTCTAAATTGCCCGTAGGTGTAAGTGAGAGTGTGAATGGTTGTTTGTCTGTATGTGGCCCTGCGATACACTGGCGACCTGTCCAGGGTGTACCCTGCCTCTCGCCTGTAAGCCGGCTGGGATAGGCTCCAGCACACCCGTGACCCCTGCGGGGACTAAGCGGTTGAGAAGATGAATGAATGAATGAATAAAATCTGAAGAATTGACACTACTGTTAAAGCTCCTGTCCTGTCCTGTAGTCCAGAAGTGATGCTTTGATGATTATATAATATTCCTTATCCTCGCATTAAGATATAGCCACTAATTCTTCAGATTAGTACACTGTTGATGCTTGGAAGTCTATATTGGCCTGTTCAGAGACCGGCAAGTAGGTGAGATGTTTGGTAATATGTTTTATGCTCTCTCTCTCTCTCTCTCTCTCTCTCTCTCTCTCACTCACTCACTCACTCACTCACACACACACACACACACACACACACACACACACACACACACACAGTTATATACAAAACTGATGACATTCTCAGTTAAATAAATAATGCCGTTAAGAATAATCAGGTAATATTATTTGTTGACATACAGGAAAAGAGGAAGTATCCACACTCTTCTACTATGGATGGCTGTGCCCTCTGCCGGCACGACGTTGGACACGACTTGTTGACGTCATCACGTAACGCGTCTCCGTACGGTGTGTACGGAAGTGCTCTACCTTCTGCTGCCGTTCGCCAGTTGTCGCCTCTTATTTTTGGCTGTTATAACTGTGTTATAAACAGTCAAACAGTGTTTCTATAATGAACGAATAAATTAGTGGCTTGAGAAAAGTTTCCGTCAGAAGAAGTCCACAATGAGTTCTCAGGAAGTACTGAGAAATGCGTCCACCCTCGCCTCGTATAATGTGTTGCTTCAGGTAAATTAACTGACAAAGTTGAGCTATGACACCAGTGTTTTAAAGTTCAGTCAGCTAATATTTATGCTTGGTATATTTTAACGATTGATTACAGGTGATGTTCCGTGTTCTCACCTTCCTTTTGAATGCATTCACCCTGCGGTTTGTATCCAAAGAGTTGATTGGGGTTGTTAATGTCAGGTAAGAAGATACTGAGAGCAGTGTCAGAAGTACAGTCCCTGCCCCAGCTGCTGTAGCTGTAACAAGTCTGTGTTGTGTCTTGGTGTATGCAGGCTTACACTACTGTACTCCACATTAGTATTTCTGTCCAGAGAAGCTTTCCGAAGAGCCTGTCTGAGTGGGGGATCAGGGGCAAACCACAACTGGAGACAAGTTATCAACCTACTGTGGCTGACGTGAGTATATTGAAAAACAGAATATGCATTTCATATTGTTGTATTCAGCTCCAGGTGTTTACCCCAGAGTCGTGTCTTTTTATAATGTTCTCACCTCTCAGCTTGCCTCTGGGTTTGTTATGGGCAGTCCTCTTGATCTGTGTGTGGCTGTGGCTTCTGGAGGTCCCAGATCCCCAGAGTGTCCCCTACTATGGTCCTGCCGTGGTGCTGTTTGCTTTGGCGGGAGTGCAGGAGCTCCTGTGTGAGCCTCTCTGGGTCCTGGCTCAAGCTCACATGTTTGTCCGACTGAAGGTAGTCGCTGAGAGTTTAGCAATGATCTCTAAGTGCAGTATAACTGTGGTGCTGGTGGTGTCTGCTCGTGAATGGGGCCTGTACATCTTCTCCGCTGCTCATGTAAGTCTTTGTACATTATTTCTGTAATTACTTCTTTTGTGTGTAATGATTTTAAACTATGGACTTTTATTAGCTGGTCTACACAGGATTCTTGGTGCTGTGTTACGCTGTTTACTTCATTCGTTTCTTGGGCTCTGAAGAGGCAGCCAAGAAGAGTTTTCCTCTGCATAGTGTTGCAGATCTGCTTCCCTGCAGAGCTGATGGAGAGGTAAATGGACTGGGCAGTATAGACCAGAATTTTTACTTATTTTCTATGTCAACAAATCAGACTGATGAATTATAACACATGTTGCTGTTGCTGTGTCATATCTAAGACTAATATTACTCTACTCAATGTTTTCAGACAGTATTATTCAGACCCCACTCATTTTTTAAATTTTTGCTATGTTGCAGCCTGATAGTACAATCGTTCAAATTAATTTCTTTCTCATTAATCTACACACAGTGCTCCATGATGACAGAATTTTAGAAAGTTCTGTAAATGTATGTAAAAGTAAAAACCTAAATATCACATTGTATACGATATTCAGACTTTTTACTCAGAAATTACAGCCTCAAAGATTTGCACACTTGGGCTGGGCCATTTTCTGCCATTGTACTTTGCAAATTCTCTCAAGCTCTGTCAGGTTTGATGGGGACTGTCGGTGGCCATTTTCAGGTCTCTCCAGAGATGTTCAATAGGGTTCAAGTCAGGGCTCTGGCTGGGCCACTCTAGGACATTCACAGAGTTGTTCCCAAGCTACTCTTGTGTTGGCTGTGTGCTTAGGATCATTGTCATGTTGGAAGGTGAACCTTCGGCCCAGTCTGAGGTTCTGAGAATTGTGTAACAGGTTTTTATTGAAGATATATCTGTTCTTTGCTCTCTGTGGTTTTCCCTCAACTCTGATCAGTCTCTCACAAAGACTGCTGCTGAAAAAAAACAACAGCATGGTACAACAGCACAGGAAGAGATTAGGAACAGCGCTGTGAATGTCCTAGAGTGGCCCAGCCAGAGCCCTGGCTTGAACCCTATCGAACATCTCTGGAGAGATGATATTGGGCAGGCAGATGAGCGGTGCATGTTTTCCTCCAGACATAATGTTTAGAACTAAGGCCAGGAAACCAGACCAGGAAATGCAGTTCCTCGCAGTCTGAGAGTCCTTGGCCACTCTGCCATAAAGCCCAGATCAGTGGAGGGCTGCAGTGATGGTTTTGGAGCCTTCCCCTCATCTGTGCCATGCGATAATCTTGTCTCTGAGCTCTGCAGACAGTTCCTTTGACCTCAAGATTCAATATTCAAGACCTAATGGCTTTTGCTCTGATAAAAGTTTTATAAAATTCTGTTTTCACTTTGTCATTATGGGGCGCCGAGTGTAGATTAGTGAGAGGAAAAAATTGAACAACTGTAATATCAGGCTGCAACATAGCAAAATTGGAAAAAATAATGGGGTCTCAATACTTTCTGAATGCACTGTATTACTCTCCATAGCCACTGGTTGATTGGACCTTAGCCCGGCTCACATGGAGCTTCTTCAAGCAGTCCTTCCTGAAGCAGATCCTGACAGAGGGCGAGCGATATGTTATGACCTTTTTGAATGTTCTCAGCTTTGGAGACCAGGGCATTTATGATATTGTCAATAACCTGGGCTCAATGGTGGCGCGCTTTATCTTCTTGCCCATTGAGGAGAGCTTCTACATCTTTTTTGCCAAAGTGCTGGAGAGAGGACGTGATATCAAAAGTCAGAAACAGGTCTGAACTGTGGAAACTAACAAACATGTCTTTGTGAAAACTCTAACTTGCCTGTTGTTGTAGGTTTTACATTAGATTCTGAATTTTGTCTACAGGAAGAAGTTGCCATCGCAGCAGACGTCCTGGAGTGCCTCCTGAAGCTGGTGTTGGTGATCGGGCTGATTATCACAGTGTTTGGTTATTCCTACTCTCACTTGGCTCTGGACATTTATGGTGGTTCTTTACTGAGCAGTGGGGCAGGTATGTGACCAACATGCTCAGTTACAACAGATGACATTGTCTTTTGTTTGGTGTTCTCAGTTATACTTATATTTTTTCAAAGGACCCACATTGCTGCGATGCTACAGCTGCTATGTCCTCTTGCTCGCTATAAATGGTGTAACAGAGTGTTTTGTATTTGCTGCCATGAGCCAAAGAGAGGTTGACAGGTAAGACTATAGAAATACACACAGATACAGTTGTTACACAGCATATGTGTATGCATGGTAACACCGTGTTTGTGTTTTGTCCTCAGGTATAATCTTGTCATGCTGGCTCTGTCTGTGTCTTTCCTTATCTTGTCCTACATATTGACATGGTTGGCTGGTGGTGTTGGTTTCATACTGGCCAACTGCTTTAACATGGGGCTCCGCATCTTACACAGCCTGCTTTATATTTACCACTACTTCCAGTTCAGCCAGTGGAAGCCTTTGAAAGGCCTTTTGCCATCCCTACCTCTGCTAGTGGCACTAGCTGTCAGTGCAGGTGTCACAGCAGTTTCTGAGGTACAATATAACCATGTCTTCATTATTTACTCATTTTCTATCTCTAATGACAATTTAATTGCACTTTTCTTCTGTATGATCTGTGTTTAGATTCATTGGCCCTAACTTTAACTATTTTATTCTCTGCTTTCAGAGTGTTTTCTGCTGTGACAGTGGCTGGTTGCTAAGGATGGTCCATATCGGTGTGGGAGCAGTGTGTCTTTTTGGCGTTCTTGTAGCTGTTCTCCTCACAGAGAGTCGCCTTATTCAGTTTGTGAGGACTCAGCTCTTGCCTCAGTACAGAAAGAAGCATTCTTAATTTAGACTGAAAATTCTTCCACTGGACTGGAGGAAAACTTCTTTTCCACTATAAACAGTTGCTAAAGCGCTACTGAAAGTTACTGACTGTGTGAAATGTGTGTTTTTACTGTATCATTCCTCTGTTGGCACACACAAGTACGTGTGAGTAGAAAGATGAATGTATTTTAACATTCCTTACAGGACATATTGTCCTGCAGAATAAAACACCATAACCTATTTGTGATGTTGTATTTTATTTCATGGGAAAATAAATCATAAAAAAATGAGAAAAAAAAATTATTTTAAAATTAACATTAATTCATGTGTGTAAATGTCAACTCTCACTACTAGTGAAAGATGTTTTCACTATTTTGAATCATTGCAGGTTAAATGTTTAATGGTTTAATATTATTTTAGATAACATACATACTGAATAAATTAATGGAGACGCCAACACAGATGTTTCCACACAGGTGATCAATTAACATCCAGTCAACTCAGTGGCAGGTGTGATAATGCTGAGCACTCCCAGTTTATTCAAGATGACAAGGCGAAACGTGTTTACTGGTGCGATGAGTAGGGAAAAAGCACTCAGAAAGCACCTCAGCTGACTGACAATGTCAGTGTAGGATATGATCAGACTGTATGTCTGCCAACAACTACATAGAGAAGGATATTATAGTAGGTTGTAGTTGTAGTGATGATGAATCCACATTTGAGAGTTCAGTGGTGCATAAACAAAGCAAAATGGTGAGAAGAATCCTTCAGTATATTTATTAATTTTGTTTATTGTACACAAGTCCCACAGTTTAACTTGTCTTTTCAACGTAAGTGAAATAATGTCAGGCTTAACTGTTGCACATTCATCTCACACCTGAAATCAACATGCAATCAATAATTAACACTTGATTATGCATTGATTTTGCTTTCCCTTAATTACTGATTTATCAACAGTAATAAAAATGTTTGTAAGTCTGGTTACTTTTTCAGTGTTTCCTGCACTATAAGCATAATAATCTCAGCTGAAAGTTTTCTGAGCTGTATTTTCTAGTTTAAATGTTCAATAGGACTTTCAGTGCTAGAGATTTGTGTGGTGAGGAAGGATACACTCTGGTGACCAAGAATTTGCTCACGTTGCACATGTTTATGTATTTTGGTTTTTACTTAATGACAGCTAAATAGGCTGGAATTCACAGATTTATTGAAATGTTTCCATAGAAACACTTTCCAGTAATTTCTTGGTCTTTCCTCTGCGCTATGGGCCGATTAATGATATAATTATGGAAAATGAGCAGAAAGGGGTGGGAACAATAGTCTGTTTTAAAAGCATTATAATGCATATTATGATGATGACAGTTACGTATCTACAGTGTTTTAATGTTTGAATCCAATGTGCCTGGCTTGGTTGTTAACAGTGCTGTCAGCAGGGAGGGGGTTGTCATATTCTTGCATCTCTGGGGTGTATTTGAGGAATGGTAAGGCCAATGATCTAATCATTGTCTAATGAAGCTGGAAAGAAAAAAGGGCAGAGAAAAACCAGACCAGGCAGAGAGCCAGAAAAAGGAGGAGTCTGCTCCATCATTACGTCATTTATTAGTGTTAAGAACATATTTTTTGTCCACTGGGCAGTCACTGCTGGGTGCATATTTAAAAAGTGTGTACAGAGCTGCACTTACTAGAGAAAAAGAAAGACTGTTGACAGGAGGAGAATTTCTTACAGGATACCTTGAACTACTTCGCCATCATGTCCCAAGTAAGACAACTGTTTGAATTTTACTTGTAGGATCTATTGTCACATCTGGCTGAAAGAAATGGTTGCAAATAGTACCAGAAATCTCAGATGTTTTGTTATACTTGTTCCTTTTCACTGCCCTTCAGCCTGGTCAGGAAGAAGATGAACAAATACAGCGACCCGAAGTCAGTGAGGAGGATCTGACTGAAGCAAAGGGCAAACTGGGTTCAAGTGGACCAGCAAAGAGCAAGACATTTGAAGTTATGGAGGAGTGCGGTGAGGGCACACACAGACATCATACATGATGTTCCCATGATTTGACACAATAGCAGGGAATGAAAGAAAAGTGTTCTGCTTTCTGTAACTGATTAAACTAAGATCACATTTTGGCAGTGACTGCACAAGGGCGTTTCTCTTGAAGTTTCCACTCCTTATACAGAGAGGAAGGCAGAGTTGTAATCATGGGAGAGTTCTGTGTATTTACGAAGATAATTTGCACAGCCTTACATAACCCTTCTCCATGTGCCTCATTAACAGGGAAATATTCTGATTGTTGTTTATCTCCCTTCACAGAGAAAATGGGTAAAGTTGCTCCTTCTGTGTTCAGTCGAGTGAGGTCTGGAGCAGAGACTGCCTTCAATGCACGCTCATCTCAGCCAGTCAGGAAGTAGCAGCAGGGAACATCCTGACCATGATGGGACACCAACTGTTCAACGTTAGTCTGCAGCTGATACATGAAAAATATTTGCACTTATATAAAACTGATAATTTTCTTAAACATGAAAAATTCTCTCAATCGTGTTTTACATTTAAAGACAATGTTCAATTGACCATAATAAGTTTGTCACAGAGTTAGCCTACAGTGTGAACTGAGGGTGCAGTGATGAGCACACAACAAAAGTAGCACATGGAATACTTGCATTTGATATATCTGTATAAGGGTTACCTTACATAACTTACATAAAGTACTAAATGTCAGTGTAAACACAATAGTTCAGTCCAGAAATATTAAAAGAAAAGTGCATTAATTTGTGTATTTTTCCTTTTTATTCAAAAATTATTGTATCCAACGAACAGATTGAATAAAGCAAAAAATTTATTCGACGAAAACTACTACAGTGAAGAGGGGGAAAAAAAACAGATGGAGACATAAAGTGAACAGAACATCATCTGGCCAAGAAGAGAATGAGCCATGTGTTATTAAAGAATAGGTACAAATACGGTTTTATTTCATAAACTTGTGATGCTGGTCTTGGAGGATTTTGGCTGAGGATTTGGCGTCGTAGAACAGCTCATTGATTTCCTCCACCTGCTCTCTCTCCACGGTGTCTTTTCCCTGAACACGGCCCAGCAAACTGGCTGGAGTCAGCAGCTGAACAGCATACCTGAGAGGAAACAGCAATATGAGCAGCTGTGTTCGCACACATATGCTGGACATATGTCGATATGTAGAGAAAACTAGTTTTTTGTCTTTGGTTGATTGAAGTTGTTCCATGCATGCTCAGGTGCAAAACACCTTCTAGAGAAAAGCAGGACCACTGTTGATATTCACTCTATTCAGTGTCATATTAAGTCTTTACCTGAGGGTGGTTTTTGTGCCAATCTCTGCCAGGTGTGTGAGCGCTTCCTCACTGATATTGATGCCCTCAGTCTGAGCACGGATCTTGATGATCTACAAACCACAGCCTCATTAGTGAAACATGCACAGATGAGATATCATGCATTTCAGAACCTGTGAATCTCAGGCTCACCTGCTTCATCTCCTGTGGCGTATATAACATGGTGCGAATTATCATGACTCTGTCGAGCAAGTCCAGAGGAATGCCATGTGGAGAGCTGATGTCCTCTGTCCCCCTGTTAACAACAGATTGTTAATCTTACATCTAAGCAAAGAAAGCTGCTCTATTATGTTAAATAGACTCAAAAAGACTTTGTTTATGTACTTTTAGATTGCTCACCTTATTAGGCAGTTTCCCCTATTTGAGGCAAACACAACAATGGGGGCGATTGTGCTCTCGAGAGCTCGGTGGAGGTAGGTGAAACATTCGATGTCTAGCATGTGCACTTCGTCCACAAACAGCACTCCAGGTACCAGCTCAGCTACACCTTGGTCAATGTAGCGATTCACCACCTTGTTGATTTCGGCACGGAGCTTATCTGGAATAGGAAATAAGATAAAAGAACAGTGATAAACAACAAGTCAGCTACTGCCTTTGTTTGTATTGGGGTGGTGTTTTCCCACCTGTGATCTCTGTCTTTTTTGGCTTCATCAGTTGTCCCATCATAGAGAGAATGTCTTGACCTCCCTAACGGCAGACAATAAATATTTATTTAGAAATATAGTATATACATTCTGCACCGTTATTGACTTGATGTTACAGGACATTTGCAGTTATGTACCTGGGGTCTGGCATTTGCGACATCCAGGTCATGCAGTGTGACATCTTGGACTATCTCCTTCTTTTTGTGAACATCACCTTTGGGTAGCGGCACGTATTCTTCTGCTTCCAGATCAAACTCTGTAGCAAACGTGTCACAACGACCTTGTCTCTGCAAAAACAACAGTAATAAAGTGTGTTAAAGATTTTAAAAAACTCTCCTCTGGTTAATAATAAATTAATATCATGCCATTTTTCTCTGGACAAGTGGAACAAAAAATATGGGAGAGCAGGTGAGCAGGTCATGTGGCTGAGGGATGAAAGGGTTTGAGAAGGCAGGTCATGAGAGCTGTCAACAGTAACAAATGTGTTGTCCAGTTAGTCTCCTCTGGCCTCCAACAACAGACGACCTGGGCCCCTGGCCCACCTGCACTGATTAAAGGAACCGTCACTGCAGCCTGTCAACATGGGCCACAAGCCCTTCTGTAAGAAAAGAGGCATTGTGGGAGATGGAGAGATAAAGGAAGTATGGATAGATGCAGGAATGAGAGAGGTTCAATCCAGAGTACAGTAGAAATGCACCAGAGCAGTGCAGCAGAGGATGAAGGTGCCCACTGTGAAGGGCAGAAGAGGACAGGCAAGACAGATAACACTCAACTTCTGACTAATTAATTTTCTTTATTAAAATATTTCTACTTGTGAGTTGATAAATTTAAGTCTGTTATCTTTATCACATCTACTCCAATGAGCTGATAAAAACCACATAAAACCAACAGTACCTTGACAGCTCCACTGTTAGCTTCAATGTAGATGACATCTCCCACTTCCACACGCTCCTTCTGAAGACTCTCATAAATACTGGGATCCAGCTTAGGAAAACAAAACAAGACATTTTAAGCGGAAATGACTTTAAGACAATGACAAAAAAACGTGCTCATTCACTGCATAGTAATCAAACAGCTGTAGGTGGTTTGTCAGGACATTCATGGAGTGATAAAATGTAAAACAGGTAGCTTATGATGAACACCCCCCCCAAAAAAATCCCAGTCTGACCTTGAGCTGCTTAGTGCCTTTGCCCGTCTTCAGGCCGATGATGACATGGCTGATGGTTTTTCCGTAGCCACCCATGGGATTCTCAGTCTCACAGGGGGTCAGCTCTGTCACCTCCCCTTCATACACCTCCTTTGTCTCTTTGATACGCAGTCCTGAATGTGGGCAACATTACAGTTACACACATGCACACCAAGCACACAGTCTGAGCTCAATCAGGCCATTATACTCCTGTACCAACCAAGGTGCCACATGCCTCAGCTTCCCCAAACAGTGCATTATTACAGGGAGAGAACATTTGTGTGTCTGTGCATCGTCCTGTGTAATATGATCACACTCTTTTTCCTCTTTTCATGTGGCCCTGAATATCAGCATCACACAGGTGGGTGATCCACTGTGGTCAGAGTCAGAGAGCAATGCTTATATCAGGAACTGTCTGTCATGGTGCTCCTATCAACAGAGGGATGACAACCTTCAAATGAAATGCACTCCCTCTGCAGATCCTGTTCTAGGGGAGGAGTGAAGGTGGTGATGACCACCTCTGCCCAAACCTAAACTCCATTTCCTCCTCTGCGACAGGTCCCATCAGCAGTCAGACAAACCCCTTCCCCCTCTCACGTGTTCCATCCTTCTTACCACTCTCATAGATCTGCTGTTGGGTGTAACCTTTCAGCTCATGAGAACGATGTGAGTGGGACACCTTGAGGCTTCTGTCTAAGGTCTCACCAAGGGATTAAGTCAACACAAAGTAATTTTAAAGGATAAATGGCAAAAGCCACAGTAATTGCACCCCAAGAACCACTGAATGCTCAGTTCACCCAGTTCCACAAACACTTTTTCCATGTTGACAGTTTTTTATGTGCTGAAACTGCTGGCACAATAAGAAAATGAGGGAAATTGTTATTGTGTTTTGCCAGAGAAAACACTGCAGTAACTCAGAAAAATTCATAATGTGGCTAGTGGGACTTTTGATTCTGATTATTATTTGTCTGTTTCCAAATCTATTTCAATGTGTTTTCTCTTGTCTTGCTGCTTCTAGTGTGCTAATTGTACTTTTAGTATTAGAAACTAAAACTCCAACAGGCCACAACAGATCAACAACTCAGAGCTCAGAACTTTGATCCAGGATTAACTAAGGAATGACGCTCACCGATGGCCCTCCTGAAATTTTCCATCAGTACTTCTGTTTTTTTAATCTCAGATGAGTAGACCTCGCTGCCAACCATAGGACAGAAAGGCACCTTGTTTCCCAACTCCTGTGCTACAGCCAAGGCGAGGGCAGTCTGAAGAGAAGAAAAGTAGAAAAGGGATATAAAAGCTACAATTTGCAGCAACAGAAACGACCCTGAATTATTTTTTCCAGCTGTCTCCATTAGTGGTAGACCGATAGATATTTGCCGATATTTGAAAATTCAAAAATTTCAGCATCAGCCGATATGTATTTCTGTGTGGTTGATGTTTTTCAAAATGGATTATGACACCATATTGTGCATTAATGCATCTTCTTTAAGAGGTTTAGGCATTTCACCATTTATTTTTGTAAAAGTTGTAGCTGAAAGAAGAAGCTGCACAAAAATTATGTTGACTGAATTATGTTAATTTAAGTGTTACCTCATTTGTTTACTTTTTGATTTTTTAATTGTTTAGGTTTTATAAATATTTGTCTTTTGTAGATGTTTCAGCAAAAGAAAAGGAAGGGCTGTACTAAATGCAACCTCAATTGTTTAAGTTTTTATTAGGTTTTGAGAAATATGCATGCATAATGAATGCTCATTTAGTTTCACCACTTTTTTGCACGTGTCTCATTTACTGCAATTACAGGTATTAATCGACCAGATTGATTTCTCAATATCAACATTGGCCATATCAGCAGACTACTAGTCTCCTTAATATTTGAACAGCGCACACTTACCTTTCCTGTGCCAGGGGGTCCAGCCAGTAACACTGCCCTTCCTGCCATCTTTTTTGAGCGAATCAGCTCGACTATGATGCCACAAGCCTGGTTAGTGACAAAAAAATATGTAGCACAATTACTTATGGGTATACAATGGTAAATGTCAACAGAACTGAACTGCAATATTAGTAGCTAAGAGAGTCTATACACAATAGCGGTATAGCTCACTGAGTTGTAAGAAATGACTTTAAAACAATTGTCTGTAATGTTTTAATTAATAAGTAATACATTATGCTGAACTACTCACACATTTGCCATAGTTAAGAGTCAGCCTTAGTTGCTAGAAATTAGTAACTTAGTAAGTATTTTTGTATCTGGCCTGGTTGTTCAAAGTCCTAAAAGCTGTGCACCAGGTTGACATATTAAAATTATGGACAAATCTAATTATTATTTGGCTTATTAATTAACCGGAAAAATCGTTTATCAAAACTAGGTGGTTGTCTAGAAATATATTGTATATAAAAAGGACAGCTTAAAAAAACAAAAACAACAACAAAAAAAACCCTAATATCAACTAGAGTTAATATTAGGTAGAGTTTCCCTTTAATTCACCTGTGACCCCAGTATGAAACAGCGACACTGATGTGCTAACGGAAATAACCTAAGCTAGCTTCTTAGAACCAGGTCAATTGCGCAAAATATGCGTTGTAAAAATTATCAGCTCTGTAAAAAAATCCTCCATGCAATACACAAGTAATGTAAATGCAGCAGAACACGAATATTACCTCTCTTGCAGCCTCTTGACCGACAAGACCGCATGCTGTCTGTTTAGCATTCCCGGCCTCGTCTAACCCGAGTCCTTTGACATGACTATGAGAGGCTATCCGCTGAGTTTTGGTGGTGCTTTTCACCTCCTCGATCTTCATAATTGTTCTAGCTGTATTAATGTGTTGTGTAAAAACGACAGGACTGGTTAAAGGTAAATAAAATGTATCCTGTGCCACTGATTTTGTCTACCCGCCGTAATCGGCGCCGAAACTCAAAACACAGAGAAAACTGTTTCCATGTGGGTTACTAGGGAAAATCGCCGGAAATGATACCTTGAAGTACCGCCTACTTGGACTATCTAGTAAAATGATTGGACCATGTTGACAGCTTTAGGATTTTTATTTGCAGAGGATCGCATCAATCATTTCAGCACCAAAACCCCGCCCACAAAAGGTTTCATTTCCGTTTGTGTTCCCGTTATTCTGTTGTAGTGGAAACTGCTAGAAACTTACACTTAAATAAATAATAGTTGTATGAATAAATTAATGAATGAGGAGATTCCATCGCCTTATTGTCAGTTTACAATTACGTTATAAACAAAACGCAAAAGTTGTGGAGGAAAGTTCGCGCTTCTTACATTTGTTAGCTACTGAAAAACGTTTCGCTTCAGCGTGTTGCTCTGACGATAGAGCGTATTGACAACAGGGAAGACGTCTCTCTGAACTGTGAAGCCAGTGTAATCTCTTCTGTATAGATAAGTGTATTTTACATATAGGACACAGACTAATTACTAATTACAAACTGTGTGTTGCTAGATGTATTTCTGTTTTAATTCACAAATGTCAGCAAGAGAAAACTTTGGACAATAAGCAACAGCTGAGCTGAGTTCAAGGTCCAGTACACAGTAAAGACACGACCGCCAGTTATCATTACACCAGGCTAGCGTCGAAATGTCAGAAACTTCAGACAGTCGCATTAAAACGCTTAATTTCAACGTTGGGGTGCTTGGACATGTCGACAGCGGGAAGACGTCGCTCGCCAGGGCGCTGAGCAGCACTGCCTCGACGGCTGCCTTCGACAAGAACCCGCAGTCCCGCGAGAGAGGCATCACGCTGGACCTGGGCTTCTCCTCTTTCACGGTGGATCTTCCTAATCACCTGCGGGGCAGCGGGGAGCAGCAGCAGTATGACAGCCTGCAGTTCACCCTGGTAGACTGTCCGGGGCACGCCTCTCTGATTCGGACTATCATTGGGGGTGAGCTCTTAAAATTGTATCCAGGTTTGGGGCATATTGTAGGTGTCATTCAGATGAGACGAGAAGGTTGGTAAAACTCAACACAGGAGACATTATGTACATTATGTAGACCACTATTCCCATGGTATAAGATGACAAGGGACTTTCATACACATTGTAGAGTGCTTGAAACCCTTGCCTCTTAAGCAGACTGTTTTTTTTACAGTATTGTCATTTTAACAGAAAAGAAGCAGTGTTAAATAATTACTCTGTTCCATGTTGTATCCCAGTGTGACAGTAAACCAGCATGCACAGTACCTGGACCCTAAAAATACAGTGTCCTAACCTCGATGGTTAAAAAGAGGCACAAACTGGATAAGTCAGCTGCCAGAGATGCCAAGATAGATTATTTTAAAGTGAAGATTCAGAGATGAAGTCTCTTCTGGTATCAGATTTATTTGGCTCTTTTTTAGCCTTTTGTTGGGCTGAGTCTTTTCGGACGGTACAAAACAAACTACTACGTACTGCCCATATTTAACACCATTTACTGCTTGGAGCCAATGTGTTCACTGTTCTGTAGTGTCAGCACTTTGTGAACACTTCACAGTAGAACATGAGAAGATACAGTATTACATGTATCAACTTTTGTTCTTGACAAGCCAGTGGTCCTCAACCCTGGTCTTCAACTATCCCTGTCCTCTCCGCTGCTGATTACCTGGATCAGATGTGTTCAGCCAGTGGGAAACTGTAAGTGAAGCTGCCTGGATTCTCAGTTATTACACACAAATGTGACTTATCCAGCAGATGGCGCCTTCTCTCTGTGTGCAGCTGTAGCCTTACCATGTCATATCAGCTTAAATGGTTGGAGTATGAGGAGAAACAACTGTGCTGATGCTGCTGTTCAGAGTGGGAAATGAGGGCATCCACTCAGCTGAACACTATTATGTCTATTATGTCCTTTCTGTTTGAGTCGTTCCTGTTTGTCACACAAATGAACATCTATAAATCCATGACATAAACAGACTTTGTTAGGTGTAATGGTCTTGGTATTAAAGCAGATTAGAGGTACTAAAACAGTGTATCCTGCCAAGTCATACATACTAACATACTAAATGAAACGTATAAGCAGTGGGATGGCACATGCTGTAGATTAAGGAGGAAGGGAAGTGTGGGGTTTGGGGTATGTATTAAACTTCCGGTCCTTTCCCAAGTGGGGAGAGCACAGGAAAGAAAGGGAGCCAAATAGAAGGAGAGAGAAGAGGGGAGCACAGGAAAGTGAGACTGCCAAAGCCAGGAAGAGAAAAGAGGGAAAGGAAAGACAACCAAGTGAGCTGCAGCTCTAGTTTCACCCCTCTAGCCTTTTACTCTTTTTGCCTCTATGCACCCCCCCTAATTTCTTGTCCTACTGTTATTCTTGGGTGTCTGTGTTCATTCCTGTTTGTATTTCTGTTGTTGGTTTCATAGTCTCTGCTCAGAGTTTATCCATCTTTTTATAGAACAGGAAAGCTGGAATGTCTTTAACATACTGCGTTGTTCATTTTCAGTGTACTCCTTTCCTTCCATATCAACAATATGTGAAATTTTCATTAATACCGTTTGTGCCTTCTCTAGGTGCCCAAATCATTGATCTAATGATGCTGGTGGTAGATGTGGTGAAAGGAGTGCAGACTCAGACTGCAGAGTGTCTACTGATAGGAGAGCTGACCTGCCAACGCATGGTGGTTGTCCTGAACAAGATTGACCTGCTGCCACCTAACAAGAGACAGAGTGCCATTGAGAAGATGACAAAGAGACTGCACAAAACACTGGAGAGCACAAGGTCTGTATTTAATACAAGAAAGCCAATCAGGATAAGTAAAGAGGTAGATGTTGTGAAATGTGGTTTAGAACATCCCATGTACTTGGCAGTGGCCAAGGATCTTTTGTCACTCCCCGCTCTGTTTCCCTCTCTGCATTCCAGCTGTCTGTCAGGCTCCCTTGTTTTTCCAGTTAAAAGTGTTTCATTTCAAACAACTTATACAATTACTTCAGCATGAAAGCATGAAATAATTGCAGCATGTTTTTTTTCTGTTTGCCAGATTTAAGGAATGTCCAGTGATTGCTGTGGCAGCGAAGCCCGGAGGTCCAGAGGCTCCTGACACAGAGGAGCCACAGGGAGTGCCAGAGTTAATAGAGGTAAAGTGTGGTAACACACTGGTGCTCCTCCATTGTTACTAATGAAGCTCAAAACCGCACACAAGTAATCACTTAAGAAGAAGCATTGTTGCTCACATTCACAATATCTCTTTGTTCAGTCAGTTGAGTATTGTACGCAGTACAATATGTACTGCAATTGAAAAGTGACAATGTACTGGAAAAGAAAGTTAGTGTTAATAGTTTTTTTTTTGTACATTGCTTATTTTAATTCATATTTAAGTTAAAGTGATCAATTCTCAAGCCAACCAGCATTTGATATTTGTGGTAAATGTTGATATCAAAATAAACAAACTAAATGTTGATATGAAACTGTTAAAATAACTTTATCTTAGTTAGCCTATGCCATGTCTATACTGTATTACTTTATTCTTATATTTGCAGTGAGCTAATACCAGCCTAGTTTAAATAATGGGACTGTTCCCTTTTTTTTCTTTCAGCAAATTGATAACAGAATGAAAACATGAAGTAGTGGTATCTTACGCCAGTCAGCTGGTTGCAGTAAAAGGATTATCATTATACTTTTTGGGTTGTGAAAAATTATTTGCACATTATGGTCAGTCCAGCACTTAGAGAAACTTAAGTACCTGAAATGTTGTCTCAGGTATTATTTGTTGAGACACCATGAAGTCAGACTTACCACTAGCTAGATATGGATCTAATCAAAACATGTCCCTCTCTTTTAACTGCTTTCTTATTTATATTTTGTGTGACTTTGCTGACAGCAGTCATCATATGTCTGTAAATAAACATGTCTTCCTTCTTGCCCTGTTTGTGGTCTGTCTCAGCTTTTGAAGAAACAAACCTACCTCCCTCAGAGAGACCCTGGAGGTGACCTTCTGATGGCTGTGGATCATTGCTTCTCCATTCGTGGACAGGGAACAGTCATGACTGGGACCATCCTGCAGGGGTCACTGGCCGTCAATGACACTGTGGAAATCCCAGCTCTAAAGGTATGTTCCTGGGCGTTAATTCAAAATCTGATATTTAGAAGCAAGTGACAATTATCAGAGCAGAAAATGAAGGTTTGGGGGGTTGCTGGGTGCATTCAGAGGAGATGCCAGTTTAATGTGAAAGAAGTATGAAAGCACTGCAGGTGAACTGGCAGCGCTGAAGTTGTATAATCCAGAACAGATGCATGCCTTCAGTCAGGCTCTGCAATCGTGTCTGCAGTTTCCTGTTCACCTCTTGGTGGCAGCAAATTAATGTCTAGTTACTTTTTATTGAAGTTTGACCTGGTGGACTGCTGTTGATGTAGTCA
>OMLM01010753.1:17197-31771 GCA_900302695.1 Helostoma temminkii
CATTCGGATAAATAGATATATTTCGATTGTCCCTTCATATGCACATGTTTTTGTTTTATTTAAACCAAACACATCAACTATGACTTGAAACATCAGAAAAGTGCTTATGTGTTTTATTTTATTTGGATGCAAGTTTAAAGCAAATATGATTTTCCATCAAAAGGGGCATTGTTATTCTGGAGAAGTAAACAACTACAGTAATTTTCACGCAGTTTTCTCCAGGGTGTACTAAAACCTCAGTATATTTGGTCATGCGTATTTCTAACAGTATTTTTTTATATTAGCTCTGTTATCTTATAAATGAAAAAACAGCTTGCATGTTGTACATATTTAATGAGTTGTTTACTTATGCATGTGCATATTTTATTGACAGAAGATTCTCCTGTAGGGCTTCTTCTCTTAAATAACAGTAAATGGCTCTCTACTATACATACGTTACATAAATTCCTGTACTGATGTTTTACCTGTATTTAACTATTGTTATGTGCTTTAAATTTCCTGGTTTAAAATGTGACATTTAACTAAAGACTAAAGAAATTATCAGAGAATTTTAGAAAATGTGACAAAAGCATTTAAATATGCATAACTGCTAAAATTAAGCTATGTTTCCAATTCTGTGAAAACCTCTCTTGTATCTGTGGGTTTGTTGGATCAGTGTTAAAATAATATTAGTAATCTATGTTGTTTGTGTTAAAATGTCTTTATGTGTGTGTTTTCTCTGACATCAGCTGACCAAGAAGATAAAGTCGGTGCAGATGTTTCGGAAGCCAGTGTTGGGGGCCATGCAGGGGGATCGCGTGGGCGTGTGTGTGACGCAGTTTGACCCTAAACTGTTAGAGCGAGGGGTGGTGTGCACCCCAGGGTCCCTACGCACCCTCTATGCAGCAGTCATCTCTGTCAGGAAGATATCCTACTTCAAGGGCTCTCTTGCCACCCGTGCCAAGTTTCACATAACTGTGGGGCATGAGACAGTCATGGCGAGGTCGACCTTCTTTGGCCTTTCACCTGCGGGTTCCTCAGAGTTTCTCTCTGACACTAAACCACCTGCTTCACAGCCTTGCTCCTTGGAAAAACCCTTCACCTTCGACAGGGAGTACTTCTACCAGGATGAATATGTTACTGGTCAGAGAGAGGCGACTTCAGGGGCTGACCCAGAGCAATGGGCCTTGCTGGAGTTTGAACGGCCAGTCACATGTCCCTCACTCTGCCTTGTGATTGGCTCCAAGCTGGACACAGACATCCATGCCAATGCATGTCGGTTAGCCTTCCAAGGCTGTCTGTTACATGGATTTGAAGATAAAAACTACAGCGAGACTGCCCTGCCTCGTCTGTACATCTGCAAGACCAAACAAAGGGAGGGACAGGTGGAGAGGGTGAGTGGGTGCTGAGTAGTTTAAAGTGGTCTTTTTTATGACCATCCACTTTTTATCTTCCGTTTGATGGTGTTGTTTCTTTTCTGCCCTCTCTATCATCTTGTACTTTTTCTAGCTGTGGTCTTTTTGCTGGTGGCACCAGAGCATTCCTCCCAGACACAGCCCCTATTGTATATTCACAAACAGACGTGCACAATTCCAGCATACATATGGGTGGATATGCATGCCTTAGAATGTGCTGTGACATGGAGGTGTGTGTGGGTGGCCCGCCTGACGCCACCAGCTCTGTCTAGCTGTTAGAGGCTGGCGCTGTTTGGACACACCTGAATGGCACAGGAATACTGACATGACTCCTCCCTCACTTCTTTCTGGCTCAGCATCCTTCGCTTTTTCTTTTTCTCTTCCTCCTCATCCTACAGGCTGTTTTGATTGCTGTTACATTGTGTCCTGAATCCTGAGCCTCAGTTCATACTGATTCATATCTCAGCTTATGTAATTCTGTTGTTTTCTGTTGACCTCAACATCTGATTTTTTTTTCTTCCAAAAGTTAACACCCTCTATTCCTTTTCGCAGTTTGTATTTTCATCTGTTTGCACCGTGAAGACACCATGACTCTTTAGCGTTGCAGTACTCTTTACTGCTACAGTAATGTTTCTCTGTGTGCCCTTGTGTAGGGTCAAATTCAGGTCAGGGATCAAGTGTGTAAACTAGTTTCCTGCAGTTAGCACCTCAGGCTGTTGACAGCTCCAGTCACTAACTTGGTATTAGCACATCGTGTGCGAGAGGTCATACCATGATCAAGTGACATACAGTTATGCTAAAACTTAAGAATTCCTTTCATAAAAGAACACATAACTAGCATTGTTGAGATATGACGGTCTTGTCCAGTCACAACTCATACGGTCTGTCAGACACGTATAGTGACTGTAATTATTTTTTTCTTTTTGAATCAGTAAATCAGTCACGCTCCTTGGACGCCAGGGTCAAATGTTCAAGAATGAATGCGGGTTAGGCAGAGGAGAGAGGAAGAGCTTGTGGTGGGGGTAAGTTGGAGACAGAGTGGTGCCCTCCTGTTATCAGATTAGTGGCGGGTTAGATCGACTTAGTGATGGTTGATAAGCAAGAAATATAAACAAATATAGCATAAAATGTGCAGGAGGATGAAAGAGAAAGTACTAGACAGCTAGGCGGCGAGCCTCGAAGAATGTAGCTGATGACGAGCTGCGCGGTTGATGAGGGCACAGGGTAGGGCTCTTCTTCCCTACTCTGCCATGAAGAGTGAAATCCTGTCAACCCACAAAATCTAAGCATCAGAAGATGAAACTAAAAGCTCCTTCTTCACATTTTCTCAGACATTGTTAGATCACATGTTTGCACACCATTTAACAAGTACTTCTAATCATGTCACATTTTGTTCTGCCGTGGTTTCTGTCATAAGTGCTGCAGCATTAAGTCTTTTTTTCCACTGCTCAGGTGACTGATGATTACACTGTTATTGGCCGCAACCTGTTCAAGAAAGAGACCAACCTCCAGCTATTTGTGGGGTTGGAGGTCACATTGTCAACAGGCGAGAGAGGCGTCATTGAGGGTGGGTTTGGACAGAGCGGGAAATTTAAGATTCGTGTGCCAGGTAAGGAGTTCTGGACGTAAGTTATTGTTTCTTAATTTATGTGTCACAACAGGAGAAAACCTAATCTGTAGTAATCTGTAGTTTGACACTGACGGCATAGATACACACATACAGAGCACTTGCTCTAACATTCCTTGAATTTGGGGGTTCAGCGGACAGTTTTCAGGATGTGGTAAGAGCGGTAGTCTCGACATCCCGAGCCACATTCCCAGGATTCCTCTGGGAATTGCCTGTGTTCCGGGGGAAGTCTGTTCTATGTTTATTTTACCTTCTGTTGCTCCAAACCCACGGCTCCACACCGGGAGGGAAGAGAAAACAAAAACATTTTGAAAGAGAACCTCACCTTCATCCTCTTCACTGCCTCACAGTTGCATACTCAAAAGTCTTAGATAGACTGACATACACATCTTCATGGATAAACATATTGCAGACATTCTCCAGTTTCATCTGAGACTCGCTGTGGGCATTAAGGCAAAGATGGCACTGTGGGGAGTAGGTCAAATTAATAACGCAGCAATATACCTGGATGCAGTCATTTACATTTCTTCATCAGTATATTGGAATCAATGTCATTGTAGGTTTATCTGTGAATTTCCTCTACCGCAGATATTTTACATAAAAATTTACAGTACACTATTTTGGTGCACATGAACACGTTGCTGTATTTTCAAAAGGGATCAACTCTTTGAAGTTTACTCTACTACATAAAATGTCATCAGTGTTTCATCTCTTTACATAGACATGGACGAGCATGACTCATTGCTACTACAGCTGCAGTTGTGTGTTTTAACTTTTATTACTTCAATTTGATCCATAAAATGTCAGAAAATAGTGAAAAACACACAATGGAGTGTCTAAACCTTAGTTGATACCATGATATTGCCAGTTTTGTTGTTGCTGACAGTCTTAAACAAAAAAGTATCAATTACTATAATTAGCTGTAAATTGGCATTCACTCTTTATCTATTACCAAAGTAGTTGTGGTAAACTGTGTTTCATTGTTAACAATGCTTTTTTCTTTGTCACACATATGAACATATTGAAGCTTCATTGCACTTGCATTGTTCCTTTCTACATCAGCAGATATTTTACACTCACTGGCCACTTTATCAGGTACCACTGTACAAACTGATGCACTCAAGTGCTGCAGCTAATTTCTTAGTTGTTGTTGAAACTGTCAGAAAGGTGATAATTCTACTACTGGGAGTGTTAATTATTAATGTCATAGTGGGTGGCAGAGTCATACTCGAGTGAATTATATTAAGAGAACTGTGCAACACACCAGCCTTTAATATTTGATTCACTCACATTCACTGTGTGTTGCGTTTTATTTCAGTGGTCACAGGGAACAGCATCTTGCATAAGCAAAGAACTGGTTTAAACCCGGTGTTATGTTTCAGCTCCAAAAAATAAATACGCTGCCAAGCTGCACATTTTTACACATTTTTGATTCCTTTGGTTCATTTGTTAGTTATTGACCTTGTGTGATAAAGTAAAGAGTAGGCCACAAATCAAATCCCTTCACATGCACTTGTCTTTGTTCTTAGGCTTTATGTAATAGTTACATTTCCCTTTAAGTACTTGATACTGCTAAAAAAAAAATTTTGATATGTAAAATTGCACTGCCTTTGTGTTCCTTCTGCCATTTGCAGTGGTAAACGGACGTTTCAGTTGATAATAGATAACGCAAAGAGATTTTTGGCTGCGCTGCAACCATAACAACCCTCACATTGGCATAACGATAACAAGAAGAATGCTGGCGCCTCGTAGATGAGGTTAGACAGCCAGCGTGTAAAGCAATGAACCCAGAACATTTTCCACCTTCCGTAAGAGCAAACAAGCAGCCAGTTATTGTCCTCGAAAAATACAGGTACACTAAGACAAGGGGGCCGATTTGATGGTGTAGAAGAATTTCTGATGTATGCACGAGGAGCAGTGAACATAAAGTCAGTGTTCACAGGATGCTGAGAACGAAGTAGTCACCATAAGGCAGAGGCTCAAAAAGCAACTGAGACATTTTCTGCAGTTATATCACAAAGATGAAGGCATCAGTTGATCTTGAGGTCAGGACACTGAACAGGTTCCAACACTGATACAGCACCAACTGTCATATAAGCAGGAGGAAAAGATCGGTATCATGCATCAGATACACGACACTGAGATGATTAAGTTGATTTAAGTGCTACACATAGTCTAGGTCAGTATACAGTAGGCTCCTGATTTGTCGCTATCCACACAATGCAAAGCTGTTCATTTATTGTGTTTTTTTTTAAATAATACATAATAATCATATTGGTTGACCTTTCTGTTTATCTTTTCTGCAGAGGGTCTTCGTCCAGAAACCAAAGAGATATTAAACTCCAGCTCTAAGAAGAAAGGGAAGGGGGGGAGCAAAGGTGGCCCTGCAAATGAAGAGGAGCCTAAAGTAGATTCTCAGCCAGTTAGCATTCACTTGCATTTCAAACGTTATGTCTTCGATCCCCATAAAAAGATGGTTCAGTCTTGACCTTTGCTGCACACACTTAAGCCTGAAACGGTGTCACAGTGCTGGACATGTGCAGCTTCAAATGTCTAACAGAGGTGAAGGGAATATCAACCTCTGTATCAGAAGTATGGTAACTGTCATCCCTTTTGTGGAGTCGCCCGTTGAAATGCAATGATTGTGGAATGTTATACACGTGATGCAAGGATTGTTTTATCTTCTTTATGGAGGTGAACTTAATCCAATTTGCTCCGTCACATTTGTCTTAAAAAATACATTTTTCATTCTCTTTGATGATAAGGTTGAATCGGTTCTTTCGACTTTTTTCTGTTTCCAATTCAACCGAGCTTTAATTGGCATAAATAGATTAACTAGCTTTACAGAAATGCTGAACCGAGAAATGTCCTTACTAACTGCCTGCGTCTTACTCTCCAGCTTAGAGAGTTGCTTTATGTTGCGCTATATTTCACATTTTGATTTATTGGCTGCTATTGCTGTGTGATTTCCAAGTGATTTATCCACTTTTTTCCCATTAACTTTATTGGCAGTTTGTAGAGCTGCATATTTGTCCTGAATAGCAATTATATCAGAGTTGAAGTTGAATTTAGTTCTAATAAAAGACATAAAAAGACAGACAGTTTTTTGTGTGCTCATTGGTGGATATCTCTGGATGGACCAGTTGTGGGGCTGTAATAATTAATCTGCCAGTTAACAGAAAATAATTTACATAATAAACTAAATAACTTTATAACCAAACACTCTCTTGTTTAAGCTCCTTAGATGAGAAAGTTTTTTGAGACATTGCTCTACATTAAATATATTGAGTTTGGATTTTTGAATATGTCACAATTCATCTTGGCTGTAAAATATTTAGATGTTCATTTTAGCAGTTTTTGTATTGATGTAGACCAAATTATTAATTCATTGAAAATAATCTACAGATTAATCATTAATTAAAATGACTGTAGCCCTGAATTGTTGTGTCCCAAAACTCTATTTGTAGGAGAAACTAAATTCAATACTAACTTTGTACAAAAATGTCTTAAACTATTTCTGAAGTACTTTCAATACTAACTACAATGTGTGTCGTACCTGGTGCTGTGTTGAATAGTTGAAAAGATGAAGTATCCACATTCTATCTGTGGCTTGTCGTGTTGTGATCTGTACTGTACAGCAGACTGTTTTTTCATAAACAGGTTTTTCCTGGTGGTATACTCTGTCCAGAATCTTTTTGATATGTACAGTATATAGTCCTCTGAACTGCAAATGCAAGATTAGAGAATTGGTGATCTTTATGATTTAAACTAGTTTTGTACTTCCACATTTTTTAACATTAAAAGCACATTTTAAAAATGTATTATAGTTGAAAAAGCAATAACAGAATCACATATTGGAGTACCTGGCCATCTACTGCACCTGCAATCATGCTACAGCCTAAATGTTATCACTCTCTAAACACTGGGTTATGATTTTAGTCTTGTTTTAGATTTTCTTCAAATCAAAATTTCCCCATATTTGATTGAATAAACAATGGGACAAAAAGTAGGAAATAGTACAGATCTAACAATTACTAATACTAGGTGATTATTGTGCTAGTGATCAGCTAGGTATTGACAACTGTACAGAGTCAAAATGGTTGTCTCTGTGTTTCCATCCTGTCACAGATGTGTTGTGGGACGTTGCAGTGAGAGTGCAAGACACTCTGTATGTAGCGGATGATGTCAGCAAAGTGTCCCTGTGAACAGCATTTCTATCTCAGCAGGAATCTGTGGAAATTGAAGAGAGGAAGGGAGGAGCGAGGATCAGCAGGACCAAGAGGGACAGTGGAGGGATTGTTCCTCTGAGTGACAGTCCTTTTAGTCTTATCTCCTCTCGTTCCTCTTATAGAAAACCAGACAGAAAAAAAACTCAGCTTTTTAGTCCTGTGTCTCTCCGGTTTCTCGCTCTTGCTCCACCCCCTCTTTCATTCTCATCCATTCTTGTTTTCATTGAAAACCTTTTTATCTGTCTCATCACGAGACTGTATTGGAAATTGTCTTTTAGAGTTTTAAATATTTCCCTGAATGTCATAATTAACAAAGGCAGGTCATGGCAATGCAGATTTGTATGTCTTATAGTCAGCTGGGGATGTGTGTGAGAGTATGGATTTTTTAAAATCTAAAATCTAGTAGTGTTATTTGTTCAGTCTTTAATATCTAATTTATTTCATATGTAATATGTATATATTTTTTGGTATTTTGATTTTTATACAATAAAAAACTACAGCCGCTAATCTATAAATTACCTAAAAAAATACATTTACAACTTCATTGAAGAAAATTAAACATGCCTTAATATAATTGCTAACGCTGAATGAGTTTTCTACTGTTGTGCGAGAAGATAATTATTTTCATCCTCTTTGTCCTGATAAAGATCCTTTTAGGTTTCGTTAATGCAGACACGGGAGTGTGGGTGCACAGTGTTTCCCTCAGTATTTTTCTAACATGCATGCTAATCCTGTTGTGTGTGTATGAGAGAAAGAGAGTGAGGGACCACACTACCCCTTCTGAGCTTAGGTGAGGAGGTATGGATGACCTGAATAATCTGCTTTTAGGCCTGTGGTTGATTGGTCTGTCATCAGGCAGGGAGGCGGAGACAGACAAGGAGGCAGTGGGACTGGGGCTGGGAGTGTGTTCTCGCCTCAGCTCAACACACACACACCATCACCAAGACAAGACAGGACTAGAGATAGTTACCTGACATGGGAATGTGATCACATCTCCTGTTCCTGAGACAATTTGATTACATTTCAGTTGTGCCTGGTGCTTAACTGCAATTCCCCACAAGACTCCATAAATGTTTCTGTCCTCTTCCTCCTTACAGATATCACACAGCCACGATGATTCTTGTCCTTTTTGTTTGTGACCTTCAGGTCAGCCAGGAGTCGAGGGCCAAAGTGTGAGCTACTGAATGTTTAGAAGTGGAAGCAGCCAGTGATGAGCAGAGATAACAGCGAGCAACTATATGCAAGAGAAAGAAACACAGGGAGGAGTGCAGTAGCTGGATTATTGACAAGGCAGAGGAGGAGGGAAAGGAAGGAGTTTAAAATGTGGTTCAAAGCAGAGATTGATAAGACTAATTAGCAACCATTTGACTGATAAATGGGTGCAACATTAATTAACAATTTAACCAGTGGGGAAGCGGTTAGGCTTTTAATGTGCTCTCTTTTGCTCAAATATATTCATAGCTTACATCAAGACAATTATTTTTCATCATTTATTTTGTTTGTAGTTGTTATGCTGCGTGTTTTTCTTGTTTTAACTTTAACTTTCACACTCGCTAGTTCAGGTCCATGTTCATGTCCTCTCCAAGTGTTGTATCACAACATACTGTATATGCATCATTGCATAAATAGTAGGCAAATTTAATTTAGAAGTTAGTTGATGTGGTATTTATCTATGTTTTAGAAAGTGGGGTAGATTATTCAGCAGTAAAATGCATAGTCAATGTATTGAAACCCCCCTGAGAAATTGTTAAACAGCTGCTTGATGGAGCTACTATGATGTTTGTCCACGTCAATTCAGGAAGAACCAGGAATTGAAACAACAAGCCTGACTTGTCTCAGTCTAAACTGCAACTGGACTGGTACTGACTGTGTTTTCAGTAATTGGGAAGGGTTTTGTAATGTGATGGTAGCTAGCAAGGAAACCATAAGCATCTTTCAGGAATGCCTGCTCCTGTCTAAAACTAGTCCTCTACCAATTATTTGACTTGGTATATTACCTTTACCTTTAATCTGACCATTTCACATTAATCTCTCTTTTGCATGGCCATTGTAAACATGTCTCAGTGAAGGGACTTTAAAAATATGTTTTATATTATTTTTCCTATGTTTAGATTAAAGAGACTGTAAGCGATACACCTTAATGATAAACATTTAGGACCACCATTGTTTTCCCATTATCAGCGAGTCATTTGCATAGCTTTTCCGGTCTCATTTAAGCAGTCAGAAAAAAAGAAAACATACAAATTAGAGCTGGCACTTCAATAAAGAGACATATTGATACTATTTCCTTACTCCGACACAGATACAGAAAACTGCTGCCGCTGTTTTCCTCTGACCTCCTGCCTTGTCTACTCAGGACAAGGGGACAATCAGTGAGGCTGATGGCAGATGAATAATAGCTGATCATTACAGCTGAGCTCAGCAGTGTCCAGTCATCCAGGTCAGAGGTCACCCGAAGCATCACCTTGAAAACTGCCAGCCAGTATTCTGTGATGTGGTGAAGGCACAAATACACAAAAACACATCTGATGTAAAGTTGTATTTTAGAGGTGACAAGCTTCAGTTGTCAAAGAGAAAGATCAACACAATGTAGGAGAACTTTTCTTCCATAGGCTCTGTTCACCAGTAAATTATCTGGATGATATATTTGGCTTTTTACTGTTGTATTTCTATCAACTGATATGTAATCACAGTACAGAATGCTTAAGATAACCAAATGGGATCCAATTGACAGTGACAGTCTGGACACCAGAAAGATGTGATAATTAATAATAGTAAATAATAGTTTTTCTGCTACAAAAGGCTCCATACGTGTTTTTGAGAAAAAAAGGCTCCTTATCAAAATATGCATTTAAAAAAAGGCTGTCTAAAGTCAATATGGTGGTCCATATTCTCCTTAGAACATTTTCCATTAATGTATTATCAGACCACATGAGATATATAATAATTCCAGCGGGTCTATCCTGGCCTCCTACTAGTTGGATGTGCCCATCACACACCTAATGGAAGTAGGTATCCAGCAGGTATCCTTTGGATGTGAGAGAGCAATTGATCTCTACTACCCTAGTACCTTATTTCTAAGGCTGAGCCCTGAATTTACTTCAGGTACTTGAATTTGCAGTCTGATTCTTTCAGTTACTAAGCTCATGACCATAGATGATAGTTAAAATATACAATAGACTTAGTGGTAAATTGAAAGCTTTAACATGTTGCTCTGCTACATCTTCACCACAATGATCCAGTACAACATCCATATTACTGCTGATGCTGCACCAATCCACCTGTCAATCTCACGCTCCATTTTACCCTCACCCATGAACGAGATTCCCAAGATACTAAAACTCCTTCAGCTGGAGCAACTCAACAATGCAAAGCAACAATCCCATTATTTTCCGTCAGAAAACAATGGCTTCAGACTTAGAGGTGCCGACTCTCATGCCAAGTGCTTCCTGGGCTGCAAACCACCCAGTGCATGCTGAAGGGTTCATTCTGATGGAGCCAGCAGAACAACTACTACCTGCTAAAAGCACATGATCAATACTGAGGTCCTCAAATCAGACACTCTTCTTCTTCCAGGTGCACTCTGAGATCTTAAAATCACATTTATTTAATTCTTATATATAATTAATGTTGGCCTTATTATCTTTTAATCATGTCGTTCAGATAAAGCTCAGAAAGATCTAAAAGAGAAATAAGAAAAAATTATTATCAGTGTATAATATCTTCATGTGTGGATGAAATATGTTTTTTGTTTGCTTTAATTCTTTTTTCAAAAACTGTAGGATTTCAGAGTGACCTTACTTTTCTCTATTGATTTGAGTTTTTTGTCAGGCTAGCCCTCGTTAGATATCATACACACCAATATTGACATGAGCTCAGTATAGTGACTTTTATTAAATTACAGAACTATGGTTGGAAGTCCTGTGCAGGCACAAACATTTTTCCCAATAATTATGTTAAAACAACAAATAATTTGAAGGAAAGCCTGAAGCTGTTCCCTTTCAAGCATTGTGTTACTGCTGAGGAGACTTTAGGCTTCAGGCAGGAAGGTTAAAGCTATGGGGTCCGTTTCTGCTACATTTCTGCTGCTGGTGTAGTCATGTGATGTGCTGGGTCATGTGAAAAGTCACCTCTCTCTGGATAACCTTGTAGAAGATGTCAAAAAAATGTCAACTATTCTTGGATTTCCATGCTTGTTTTACTATTTAATAAATTGTCTTCAGGGAGCCTAGCCTTGCTGCAGAGAAATGAATGTTATGTTTAAATTAGTCATCAAGCATTTTTGTCTCAAACAAAGAAACCTAACACAATCCTTATGTGTCATGCTTTCTATGACATTTATCAATGCACTAAGACTAAAATATGTTTAGCAAATGATTTGGTTTCAAAGACTGGTGCAGACAATGACACATTTGCTTTGCCCTGCTTTCGCACTGATTGATGTACAAATAGTGTGAGATACTGTAGCTGTAAGCTTTGCAGTTACTTGGAGACAGAACAAATTGTAAATATGCTGAAAGATGCTAAAGTGCTCATTAGAGGGAAAGTGCACTTCAGTCAGATGGTCAATCTGACTGAAGTGCTTCAGTTGATCTATTGTTCATAAAAAAATATTGATGATTGCAAGCTTAAATGTTTTTTAATAATGTTTATTAGATATACAGGTCTTACTAGTGCGCAAGTGCTTGGACAATCTACTGCAAATAAAATGCTAAAATTACGAACCTGACGATTGCAGCTTTAGGAAACCATAAATAGTGCTTTAACTATCAGCAAAATACTGTTTACAGATTTTAAGGCTCTTCTGAGAGTAATACATTGCATTTTAGTTACTAAAAGCAAACACAAAGTTATCAGATTAAAGGATATTTATTGTAGCTTGTGGTCTACACTGCACCAACGCTAATGGGTCAGTGTGTATATAGACTTAATACTGGACTTTCAGGCAGTGTCAGTAGGGTTCTGATGGGCTGTGGGGCTGCAATGGGGTGCAAACATGGCACTGGTTCTAATTTTTACCCTGCTCAGCAATGTCAGTCTGGCCCAAACACTGTCTGATGAGGCTTTTAGAAGAGCAGGGTGAGTGACTGAGGTTTAGAGGAGATCTGACATTGCTGTCTGTGGTGCTGCTGTTTGTATATATGTATTTGAGTCCTCCAAAAACTGCGTTTATGAAAACAGTGGCCAAATGCCCATCAGATAGGAGCAGCAGGGATGGGGCAGGAATCGTTTCTCAGAGAGAACGAAAAGGAGACAGAGAGAAAATGACCAGAAAATGGGATAGCAGGACAAACTGAACATGTGAAAAGGGGCCAAGGGGCATCATTGACATCTGAAATAACTTTCTAGCTTTATATTTTACTTTTACCAAATGAGTTTTTCTTGCCCTGTCGCTCAATTCACGTGCTTGAGTTAAACTCTAGTAAAAGTAGAAAGTACTTTGCTTGTTCCACTAATCCTCTTCTGACTTTAATTTGATTTCTTCTCTGTTTTGCGCCTTCGGTTGTCTTCCTCCTTAATTAGCTCATATCCCTCTGGTTTGTCAGAATGAGGGTGTTGACATGAACACAGCACAGCTTTGAATCAAACATGGTATAGAGTCCCAACCTAATAACATCACTTATACATTGTTTAACTACTGCGTTTAAGGAACCTAAATTGCATTTTTGTGCCCCTTGTTTTTGGTGCTTTTCCACTGGCTGCTGCACTTGTGTGTTGTTTTCAGATATAGAACAGAGGAACCTGCCAGTTTTATTATATTTAAGTAATTTGAATTGATATACTATATTTGAATTGATATTTATTTAATTTTGCACTGCATGGTTTTATCTTACTCAAATGTGTTTGTTGCTGTTAATACATTGAAGCAAGAACATCCATATTGTGCAGTTATACACTCGCACTCTTTTAGTCTAAGTTTATTTCATTTTGTCCTTGATCATTTTAGTGTTATCAAAGGAAAACTGAGAGAAAACTGCTTCTCAAAGTTCACATTTCAAATATTTTAATTGTTTTATGCAGCTTTCATTTATTTTTCTAATAATCCCTTGAGGCTGCTGGAAGACTGTTTACCGTCTTTGATTTGCAGTCCTGTAGCTTTTACTCCAAGCGTTAATTAACCTTCAAATGGAGAAATTATAGCAGGCACACAAGTATGCAAGCACGCCTGACATCCACACACATTCACGCACACACGCGCTTAAACACATAACTTCAACAAGAGAGTTTTTCTGCTTTTCATTTGAGATCCCCCTTGCTGTGTCTCTCTCTCTCTCTCACACACACACACACACACATATATACCAGACAACATGCAAGTCGACATTTATTCTCTCTTTCTCCTCTTCAATCCTTTTGTGCACCAAAGTCTAACTCAATCTCGGCCTACGTATTCTTTGAACTTCAGTCAGCGCAGAAATAATGTTACAGGTTCAAAGACTACAGATATCTGTTTTCTGCTCAGAACCAGTTAATCTTCTTGCTTTTCACTCCGTTTGTCTCTCTTTTCAGCTCTTTTTTGTCCTATATATCATCTTTGTGGTTTTTTTTGTTCGTTTCTTACATGGCTGGTACAACATTGTATTATTTTGATATAGGCTCTCATTAGCTGCTCAGTTTAATTAAAAGCTCATTCATATGAAAATGGGCAGCTGATTGTGATTTCCTTCCATAGCAACAATCGCTGACCTTGCACAGCAACTCTTAATTAGAAACCAGCTTGATTGACGTTGATGTGCACTATACCCACATGCAAGTGCAGCACATACAGGCATTCTGTAAAACAATATGATACACCTTTGACATGTCATATCTGTTATACTAGTAAAGAGTCACATGCAGAAATCAATAATGCTGGAAATAGCTAAGCTGCTCCAACTCCATTTTTCATGGCTGTACACGTAGTTTCCTTCTCCTCTCAGCCTCTCTTCATTTGTTTTCTGCCCATGCCTCTTGTTGTCAAGGCTCTGATAGGTTAATTCATGCAGTGTTTACTGTCCTGAAAAGATTCCCATCAGGCCTTTCTACCCTCTGCTTTTCTTCTATCCCTCACTTCTCTTCACTGCTTCATCGCTGAATATTAATGATCAGGTGTGTGTACATAACATCAGGCGTGCAGAGACAAGGAGCAGAGCCCATTCAAGAGTGACACACTGAACAACAAATATAGTGACTGATAAGACAGTGTGGTCGCTTTTTTCTTCATCCAAGGCCACATCTGTGTCTTGAAGCGTCAAATAGCCTGTTTATTTTGTTACACTTCTCTACAATGTTGTTTAGTCTCATGCAACACTATACAGATGTTAATGTGATACACTGGGTTAAT
>OMLM01010753.1:43997-54497 GCA_900302695.1 Helostoma temminkii
GTTTGTGTGAGTGAGTGTGTGTGTGTGTGTGTGTGTGTGTGTGTGTGTGTGTGTGAGTGTGTGTGTGTGTGTGTGTGTGTGTGTGCAGAGGGCCTGTATCTCATTACATAGGAGTGTGATAGCCATCAGAGTCAGAATAATATTTAGCACATGCTGCCTGCTAATGAAGCGGTAATGTCCACGGGCTGGAAATGAGAACCAGAGATGGCTCTCCTTTGCGTTTATACCTGCATCGTCATAGATCTCTCATTGTATCCCTACTGCGTGTTGATCGATCATCAAATAACTGGACTACCTGTTATTTATTGTATGTATGTTACTTTTGTTCTTTAGGCACATGTCAAAGTGGTAGAAGTATCACAAAATGAATGAAGAAGTGAAAGAAGGTAGAAGGTTTTGTATCAAGTTAGTGATGACTATATGTAATCTGCAGTTTTAATAGTAGTTATGTACCTTTACTGTATGAGCACCTGTTAATTTGTGAGTTCATAATTTATATAATTTATTTTTATGAAACAACTCAAAAACAAAATTCCATTTGTTTAAATGCCTGAACTTTTTGTCTTTGCTCACTATTAATATTTATTTTGATCAAGTTTATTGTTTTAAGTATTATCGAGAGAACTAATACAAATGTTCCAGGCTTTTAAGCCGGTATGCTTTGCATTAAGACAGAGTGTGCTAACTTTAATATGCCAGGCTTTTTGCATTGGGGTTTTTTGTGCCAATTTTTCTGCACAAACGCTCGAGCTGAAACAAAGAGGTTTCTATATAAATATGTGCTATTTAAAGATAATTTGTCAATGCAAATCAGGATATGACAACTGTACATCTGTTGCAGGCAAATCAGTTGTAGGCCAGTCTTTTTTGCCCATGAACTCATACGGCTAATTGTAAATGTGTTTGGTTATAGTATGAAACCAGATAGGGTATTATTCATGTTTTAGTTTCACATAGCAATGAAACAGAAAATTAAATAACTGTACAGAATAACTGTATTAACATTTATAAACAGCCAATTATGAGATGCATGGGAAGTTCAGAACAGATTATTTTTGTCTTTTTTTTTTTGCCTCATGGAATTACCTTTTTTGTGAAACAGATTTAAGCACATAAGTACCTTTATAAATTAGGGGTTGATAGCAGCAGTGCACACAGACACACATTACAATAAAACTGTCACTAACTACAGTAAAATGTGCTTTGAGGACTCCGGGACCACACTCGTGGCTCCAATGCTGGATTAGGTTTATAATAAAAACATAAATTAGGTTTTATGGCTCCACGATAAAACACTTTCTGTAGTGACTTATTTTGTTTTTTCTTTGTTGTTTGATTAAGGTGTTTGTTTGTGGGCTCATGTGATATGTAACTGCAGATAGTATTCAATACAGTTTTATTTTATCAAGCTCTTGTTACAGGATGAACATGAATGAGGTGTCAGGAAATGCAAGATGCCATTATTCACATATAGACATTTTATTCATGCGTTAGCAATTTTTGCATACAAAACATCAAAAATCAAGTCTTAAACACAGATATTTGCATGAAATAAAGACCATGAAAGGTTCACCTCGCTAGCTAGCTCCCTCCTTTAAAACATCCACATTCAGGGTTTGACACTAAAGTGCAAATTCAAATGAGCAGAAATTTACAGCAGAGGAGTATGCAGATCTGAACTCGGCCTATTTGGTTAATGCCATTAAGTCTGTCGGTGTCATTCACCATCCACACAACACATCTTTTCTTTCACTCTTTAACGCACGTGCAGACAAAAAAACACCTGCACAAAAGAAAAAGTGATTGTTTCAACTTTCACCCGTGGCCCTGCTTTTCTTTCTCTCCAGCTCTGTTCCTTGTCGAAAAGATTTACATGCTCTTTTCTTTCTGGCTCTTTTATGCTGAGACTGTCCTACTCTGTAGACATCACCCCCACCCCACCCACAGTCACTGCACAAACACAGCTGACGGGAGGTGGAGGCGCTGCCATGACACAGTCGCGTGGCATATAACAAATCCCTCTCAATTCAATAGCCAGCAGGCACTGAGTGGGCCTGTGTGTGTCTTTGAAACTGTCCTGTTTGGAGAGTGTATTTCTGTGTCTTTCAGAGGCTCTGCATTTCAGTGTATTTGGTTTTGTCATGATTTCTGTGATTTTTATTTTTTATTTTTATTTTTGATTTGTACTCTAGGTTTAGATGAGGATCAATTGATTACTGATTTTAAAAAGAGGAACAGAGCTAGACGCTCGATTGATTGACTTCGAGAGCTATAGTCAGTGTATTGGACATCAGATACAAGTTTGTTTTGAGCCAGCTTGTTGCATTCATCAATCCTTGTCTGATCAGTTTGTCACTTTTCATTAATCAATATGTCTATTTGCTGCCCCAGTCTTCCCATAAATCCATCTTATCTTTTATTGAAGTTTAATAAAAGTTTCACCAAAGACCAATGTTTACTTAGTAAATTAAGTTCAAATCTCCCATTTGTAAAATCCAATATCCATTTGCATTTATTGCTAAATCAAATAGAAAACAAGACTCCGCAGTTACACTAGTTGCTGTGTAAAGATACTTAGGCAAAGTGGTGCCTTAATTGTAATGCAAATGTCAGCGTGCTAACATAGTGATAGAATGGTGCAACTGAGGCTGATGGATAATGTAATATGTTTTTAAAATATTTTACTGTAATTAAAGTGGTAGCACACAAAATGTTGAGATGAAGAACTCACTAGATGTAATGTCAGCAGATTGTTAAAGTCAGTAGTAATCATCCTCTGGAAACCATGGCTCTGTAAAATGAATGTAAATCTAGTACAAAGTGTAGGGTGGACAAACTTCTTCACTTTACGGAGGCAATGTTGGTTGGTTGGCCTAAAAACAAGATATTAGCCACAGTTCTTTACAGTCAGCTGCATGTTATTTTGCTCAGAGGCTCATATAAAAATGTTTTTATTGTCATTCATGGCCTTTTCCCTTTCACATGATTTGAAGTGGCTGATGTTTGTCTTGTTAGGATGTTGTGTTATCTTCAATTCTACATCTTCATGTTTAAATGTTTAAATCAACAGTGTATCAGAAATGTTCTCCTCGTACACATGACAGTTTGTCTTTTATTGCTGGTTGTACATTAGATAATTCAATGTGTTTATATTCTATGTGTGGGTGTCCTCTTCATACGTTATATCTCAGGAGATTGAAGTGATACAGTCGGTGAAGGATGGATGTTCTTTCCTGTGTGGCATTTTAACCAGGTCTTTAGAAACAACTCTGCAGCTGCCTTTTGCTACATGGCACACACACACACACACACACACACACACACACACACACACTGCAGCCCTCCAGCTCTCCTCAGTCCAGGGGGCAGTAAAGTGGTTATCTCTCTCTTTCAGATCCTAATCTGACAGCAGCTCCAGCCTGTTGCCAGGTTACCCCTGGGGCGTCAATCTCCATTTAAATCCTTGCTGCCTCCCCGCCCACCCATCAACACCAGCTCTGCACACCCACCACCACCCTTCACTGCGTCCACTCCCCTCCTCTCGCCCCCCCCAGGCTGAGGGTCCTCTCTCTTCTCCCTCACTCCCTCCCACAAATCCCTAGTCTGACTATGATGGTGACATCAGGCTGATTTTACACAGGGCAGCAGGTGACACACGGATGCTTTGGAATCAGCTGCTATTCAGGAAATGGTGTGTTTTTAATGACACAAACTCGCATGTTGGAGTTTACTCTACATTCTCTGTGCTGCAGGCCGTTCCTGCTGTACTTTAGCACAGGTTCACTCACAGTGCACAACCTGGTCTTGTAGAGCAGGGGGATGTGGGCTGAGCGGGGTTGTTTGAGAGAAGGGCGGCAGACAGGGGGTCTCGTAGCTGTAGGAGGATGTGGGCTGCGTTTGTGCGGCCTGCTCTGCTCAGACAGATGAGGGGAAATGATGGAGAGATAGAGTGATAACATGAGAAGGTTCCTCTTTTTCTTATTCTCCTTTCCACCCCTGTGGTTTGTGAATGGAGGCCCATTGTCTTGCATGTTGACCCTCACCCAGAGGTCATAGGGTGAGTGAGGTGGATGAGACAGAGTGTATAATTGCAGCACACAAACACAACGATGAGCCCATTGAGAGGCCATGCTGCTGTGCCAGCTCAGCCTCAAAGAAGATGCCAACCCAAACTGAAGACTGCTGGTGATCAGACTTACTTCCTAAAATATGCAGAACTGTGTTTGTCCATTTTGTCTTATTATGATTTTTACTTGGACATTTTTTGATCTACTACTATCGTTTTTTAAAAGGAAGAAAGGATGCATGGACTATCTGCTGGAGGACATGACAGATGTGTGACAATTTATTTGATGTACACCATCATTCTGCTGTTAATAAATGTAGCGCATAATTCATTAAAACAAACAAAAACTTAACGTGATCCGATTAGCAATTACTTTACCGAACATAACTAGGAAAACAGCTTGAACAGCAGGAATATAATTCATACAGTATGCTATGGTTGCAGGGGCACATAGATTAACCTTCATGCAGGTGTCTTTGAAGGGAGATTTTTTTTAACAGACCTACAAGGAATGTTTGCACTTTTATTAATCGTGTCCACAAACTTTCTCTAAACCCAACCACATGTTAGTATTATGACAATTATCTTTTTTCTTAACCATCTTCTAGTTGCAATAAAAAGTGAGATTTAAAAAAAAGAGAGAGATGAGAGAGAGAGTAAAATTGACAGTGATCCTGCCTTTGCCTCTACAAGCTGGTGCAGGGGGCCAGGATCCCACAGGACCCAAGGTTTTGGGCATGTGTGTGTGTAATGTTTTCTCCTGTTTGTGTGTGCCTGCAGTCCAGTTGGCTCACTCCCGTGTGTCAGTCAGTCTGTCGTGTGAGAGGGCACGCTTGGTGCATCTGAAACCTCTGGGCTGACGGCCGGCGGGCATGGCTCAGCCACCGGTGCTCCACCTGGCTGACTGATGCGGGCCTGTTTGAAGTCTTCTCAAGGAGAATGAGCTCCTTTCATAAGCTGCTGCACTCTCCACACTCGTGGCCCTACCTCTCACTGCTATCCCTCCACTCTGTTAACAGCTGAAATGCTACACTGCTCAGAGCTCAGAGTGGTATGAAACTGAGGTGGATATGATAAATAGCCTCAGGATATTCTCCATCTATTTGGAGCTGAATCCTGCAGCTTTAGTTTTGTGCTCTTCCGATTTGAATATACGGTACTGTGTAAATTTATGACCATGTTGACGTTTACCAGTAAATGTCCAAAGGTAACACAATATTCTAACAGCACCTTTCAAGCTCACTTATTAATATATTTGTTGAAGTTACACAAAAAACAGTGTGAAAATGACACATGTACTTTTAGGTAGAGATACAGTAGGCTAATGTTTCTCTCTGCTTTTAGTCTTTATGTTAAGCTATCCTAACTCCCTACTGACCCTAGCTACATATTTCTCATAGTCATCAGAATGATATCACTGTTTTCATCTTGCTTTCATCAAGAAAGTGGATAATTGCCAAAATGTTTAACTATTAAATTAAAAATAAAAATGTCAAGGCTCCTAACACATGATCCACGATTTGTTCCCAAAAATATCACTGAAATCAAAATTGAAATGACAGCCTACTTTTGTTTCTGTGGTGTGTGCACCTGCGCACATCTGGTCATAAGAATGTTTTTCTTGTGTCATCTTGTATCATGCACTTGTGAATATGGGCTCCTTGCTATTTCTATCAGAGAGATCAGCTGTTGACAGGCAGAGCCAAGGTCAGTTCCTGACCCTATCACCACGCTTTGTCTGAGGGATCCTAGGAATGTGCAGGAATGTGGGCCTCGACAGGTGGAGAGCTGCTCCTCAGCAGAGATACCCAGGTACAAGCCCAAAGCCCTTTATCCCCTCCTCTTCCCTCTCTTTTTCCTCCATCTGCCAGTCTTTCCACCTCCACACTACACACTGACTGGTCCCTCTCTTTTAAGTTTTCCTTTGCTCTGTGCCTAAAAAAAAAAATTCAGCAAACTGCTTGTTTTCTCCCTGCACATAGTGAGCTCAGGAGACGAAAAGCTAGACCAACTGCAACTGCAACTTTTTTTCCTCTCTCTGATTGACTGGGCTCGGACTCAATTGTCACCACATTGAGACAGATATTCTCCTGCAGATGATCTGTCAGGATGCTTGAGGAAAAACTGGACCACTGTTCCCAGTGCTGTTTTTTGCAGGTATGGGTATTCCACCAGGTTTAACTGGAGAAATTACCTGCTTCAAGTTAGATAAAACAAAAACCTTTTATGGTCAGCTCCACTCATGTCTCACCCCCCATCCTCCCACCACTCTCTTCCCTTCATTGAGATTGTTATCGTCAGTTAGATTATTGCTTCCTGTAGAGACCTAAAATTGCCTCTGCTCTCAGTTGTATCTTCCTGATGTTCCTGAGTGTAACAGAGCTAAACTATTTCCATCCATACACTATAAACAATTATTCCTTCCAAACTTTAACTTATCATATATGAAGATCACAGTAGAGAGATGAATCAAAGCATTATTAAATGTATTTTTTTGTTTAATTTTTGAACAAAAAGGAAAATGAATCGAGAATCTTTTTTTTAAAAAAAGCTTTAAAAAAGTTTTTAAAGCTATAGATTGTTTTAGCTATAGCTTGTACTGACAGTTAGCAGTGCATGCGAAAGAGCTTAATGATTAGTTATTGCTCAGATGTTGCTTGGTAGTTTACTGAGACAATTTATAGTCACAGGCTTTTATTTTTGACTTGTTGCCGTTAAGCATCCTTTGAGCATATTTGCATTGAGATTTTAATTTTCCTACATGCAGTCAAACACACTTTATTCAAATATGTCTGTGTCTACATCCTCCTCTCCTTCCTCAGTCTCAAAACTGTACAGTGCTCCATCCGTCAGCCTCCCCAGTCCCATTACTCCACTTCTGGGGTAACACGAGCCAATCTGAAACCCATTTCAACATACTCTGTCCTGTAGGACTTTTGTGTCCTCTGATTAGATTTGACTCCTCAAATTGAATCTCCCTCTGAAACAAAGACCCTTTAATGGACACTAGTATACACACAAACACACATAAACTGGACATTGAAACCCTGCTTACTTGATTGTTTACACTGTGACTCTTATTCTCAGTAAAAGCTGTTAATAGGAGCAAATTACTGCCAGCAACTTCAAAATATCAAGTGCCTGACTGCATAGCTGTAATGGAGTTAACTGCTGACCAATCCAATTATGTGGCTGCAAGGGGCTCAGTGGAGCCCAGGGCGGGAGGGATGGGCTGGAGAGAAGGCCGTGTCGGCCTCAGGGGACGGCAGAGTGAAGGGTACCTGGATCCTTGGCTGCTAACTGTCACTGTTTTGCTGTAATTAGATTTAGAGTGGGCCATAGGGTAGAGCTGCCTCTGCCAGCCATACTCGAGCAGGTGATATAATTTGGTCAGTCTTTATTAACAAACATAAAACAACTGATTTTTCTATGTCTCTTTTAACCTGTTTATGAATTATCCTTTCTAAACAAACGCTGCATGAATGATTGCCACATTCCTTCTAAAGTGAGACACGCTTCATTAAACTCAAAGCTTAAGATGATTGAAGGTTTTATTGAGGACTTCTAAGATTGAGGACATGTAACACCCCTCTGAGTCAGAGCAGCTTCAGCCATTGAGGGCTGCTGCGTGTTTGTTTTTGTTCTGCTTTGTGAGAGACATTAGGCTGGTAGTGACCCCGGAGGTCAGTGAGAACACAGCTCTCAGCTTGCTGGGTCAACTTTGTTTGACGTCTGGAAATGTTAGAGCGGTAACTCAAACCAGGCCTGTTAATCAAAGCTAATGCATGTTTGATGCAGCTGTATTTCTCCCTGTATCTCCACTTCATTTAACCTCCATTACCTCGGCCTTGCTTCCTCATTCCACGTCCCTGTCCTCCCACCTCCCTCCACCCTCCACTTCTGTCTCCCTGTGGTGCTCTGTTCAACTGACTCCATTACTGGGACCCCCCCCCTCCAACTTTCCAATCTGCTCCCCTCAGGCATCCCAAACCTCATTTACACAGATATGTTTAGCCAGCACAGGAAGCAACCCATGCCCTTTAACAAAATTACAGTCCAGCCAGCGAATGAGCCGCGGGGCTGGTCTGCAGGGACCAATCATAGAGGGCCTTGGCTCTACCACTTCCTCCTTTGAAAGGACTGGAAGTTCCACAATGCTGACCCTTTTATATTCCCCCTCTCTGTGAGACAACTTTGGACCCAACCGACAGCTTACGTTGCACAATGAGAACTAATGTACTGCATTACTGCATTTATATGGGCTTCACTGGTAACTTTGAACAATTTTAATGATAAGGATGGTAATGATGGTGATGTAAATGCACTCAGTGCTGTGTTAACAGACCCAGGGTGCACGGCCGCACTCTGATCGCTATCACTGCGGCGCCTTAGTAATTTGGCTCTGAAATTCTCTCTATTAATGGGACTGCTTTTTCTTTTTCCTCTCATATCCTTTATTCTTCTTGTCCCTGCATTCCTCTTTGAGTCTGGTGAAACTCTCTTGTTCTTCCAGGCACAGTCTTTAAGAGATCATACTGTTTATTTTATAGCCGATATGGCTGTAGCCAATGTGTCAGAAATATCTTATATATTTCAAAGTATTGAAGAAAAGTCTATTCATGTGTATAAAGTGCATCTCTTTTGCATTAGTGCCTCACAGCAAGCCTTAACAACCTTTACTTAAAACATTCCTTCATGCTTTTCATTGCTGCAGGGCTGCTTGTATGTGGTGCTGTGGGAGGTAGCCTAGAGATGAGTGTCTCCCTTTGATTCCTGTTTAATATTCTGCTGTTGTCTGTGGTCTTGGAGGGACCATGAGGCCACTTAAATTTCCTCTCTCCCCACTCCTCCCCCCTTCCGTATGGGCTGGGGACTCTGGAGGGTACCCATGTGAGATATCTTTCTCTATCCCTCATTCCAATCACCTCTCCCCCCATGCCCTCTGCTCAGGTAATTAACTTCTCTCTCCCATCTCGATCCCCTCCATGCCCAACCTCTCTCTGCTTCTTATCTGGGCTTCTTTCAGACTGTTAAAACTATCAGCCTTCTTCCCCTTCCCCCTGTCTAATTCCTCTGGCTGAAGGTGAGGAATAGGTAGAAACTAATCCAGACCAGCCCTCCACCAGCACCTCTCCTCACCCCGTCTGTCACTCCCCGCGTCCATTCACCACCTCTCACCAGCCAAATCACTCTCACTACCTGTTTGTTCTTTCCTTTAAATGAATTGGGGCTTTTCAAAGATTCATCTTTCACACTTCAGCTTCAGCCTAAATGAAAGATTCAAGAGTGAGAGATTGGATTAATTAGACATGTTATCCTGATCAGTGAAAGAAAGACTTGATCCCTGTTCACTATATCCTGATTAGGACTAGCATACACACATAGACACACATTGTGGAGTGGAGGTGAACTAAGACAGGCTAAATCTATGACTTTCAGAACAGGTAGGGATTAAAAGAAGATTGTAATTGCTTTCCCCCCCTCTCTCTCAGTTCATTTGTACTGACAACTTGTTACCCCTCTGTCACACAGCAGAGAGCAGCAAGGCCGCAGCTCTATGAATGGAGTGGGATCGATGGTTAACAAGACAGAGCATGAATGAGAGGACAAGAAAGAACAGTGAGACTTCTTAGGCACTAATACCAATTTATGATCTGACTCAGAACATCTGTGAAAGGAAATGTGCATATGGGCTTGGCACACAAGATATATAATCACTGTCATAATTACCATAATGGGGGGAGATGTCTGATTGAATGTGAGAAGGTGGGGGGACATGCACATTGCTGTCTTTCTTATTTCTCTTCTTTCATTCTTGCCTCACACTATTTATATCCCTCTCTAATAGCCTGTGACTTGTAGTGTGTGGTGCTGCTTGCTGAACTAGAGGTCAAGTGTTAAGTGTTGTGTGTGCAGGGAGGATTTGTTCCAGATCGTGTGTGGTTAACCAAGACGAGGTGAAGTGCACTGTTAAAAAAGTGCTGAACACATAAGCACAACATATCCAGCTGAAGTAGGACTTGTAGGGTAAAAGTCAGCTGTGGAAATCGTTCTATGGAATTGGCTTAAAACTGTTTAGTTTATGACTGTTAATACGGTCTTTTGTTTTGATCTAGTTAGTGAGCCTAGGAGTGAAGCACATTTGAAAGGTGCATGCAAATTATTGTTGTATGCAGATGATTTTATGATGTGTCTTTCCAAACCTGACAATTGCTGACATGAAGATAGAGCTGCAGGAATAGAAGAAATGGCTGGAGCTTTTTTTTCTTTAGTATTATGTTATGGAATCAATGTATCAAACATTAAAAATTAAAGAGAAATGTATACACTTAAATATTTTAAATATATATTTAGGTAAAAATATTATATTACATATATTATATGAAATATATATATTTATTAAATATATATGTATATTTATCTATCATGGCAGA
>OMLM01010760.1:0-11347 GCA_900302695.1 Helostoma temminkii
CGCATGTCCCTGGAGACTTCACAGTCATTGCGTTCAACATGCTTCACCTCGAACTGACTATGCCAGAACAAATCATTCAATCACCACTGCTCACATCAACCAAACAGCCCTAAACGCTCTGAAGGGATCCCCTGAGAGAACTTATTCTTTAACAGTGTAAAACCATGACTAAGATAAGGACTCCCCAGTGTAGAAGGTGAAGAGGAGGGTGGGAATGGAACCAGTTGTCCGTACACATAAACACCCATGATGCTGCATTCTCAGCTTGCCTTAAGACATGTGTTGTGCTCCCTAGGGAATAGACCCTGCTATTGTGTTGCACCAGATATCCTGCTGCTAGTCTTTTGGACAGAAGCTGATTATCATACAAATAAACAAACACGGGGGAGGTGTCTTATATATATGACTTGTATTTGTCTGGGGAGCATGATTAATGTACACACTGTAACCAACTGATATTACATTATTGGACAAAACTGGTGTTGTCTCTGTAGAGCTACATTTTTCTTGAGCAGCATGCTTTTTTTGCCACACAAAAAGTTAATCAGTTGTTTCATTTTTGCATGAATACCTTATATATTATTTCCCTTCACAGTTGTTTTTTTGTACGTTTAGGGCAAAAATAATTGCTATACCAGCTGCCATTTTGGTGCAATGTATGAGAAAGCACTGCCATTTTGACTCCTGACATCAAAAGTGGCACAATTTCACCAAATGCCTACTCAGTATGCGAGGGCGTTCTTACAAATGTTTGGACAAACGACCTACGTAGGCGTAATTTGACTTGTTAAGACCTGGCGGATGGCAGTGTTAGGCTACATTCACAGACCCTAGAGCTTAATGCTGATCTTTTACTCAGATTTGAGATTTTTATGTTGATGGATTGCATTCATGTGTGTAAGTTATGTGCATCCAACTCCAGTGTTAAGGCAGTTGCCATCTCAAATTGCCACACATGTGCAAATTGAACCAAAATGTCAAGTCAAGTCATGTGTGTACAATAACAACAGCCACACTATCATTTTGAATGAATGAATATGATCTGAGTGACTTGGGCCTTAGCTACTTTGTAGTCTTAGTTAGTGTGTTGGTCCAGACTGAACAACTTTGAGAAAGATTGCCATACAAGTTTGTAAAAATCAGATAATAAATAAATTGATAATTGATAAATTGATTGATTTATTGATAATAAATCATTTTGCAATTCAGAACAAAATAGTCAATTAGGAAAAAGTAACACATTGTAGAAATAAAAATGATAAGCAAGCAAATCCAAGTAACCAGAATAAAAGTAGTAAAAAGTAGTAAAAACATAACATGATAAAACAGGAAGTGTGCATTTAGGAAGCCAATCTACTCTGCTCCGCTGTCTTCTTCAGCAAGAAAAAGTCAAGGGTGAAAGTGCAAGAGAAACTGAATCATGAGAACAAGCTGCAATGGAAGAAAGCGCATGACAAGAAACATGGAAGGAGGGAGAAGGACAACTGTAGAAAAAAAGAGGAAGGGAAAGAGAGAGTCAGAAAGAGAAGGGAAAGACAGACAGCGAATAGGGATGACCCGCAGTGAAGGAGTGATAAAGCAGAAGGAGGGTGGGAGAGAGACCAGAGTGAGCCGGGTGGGGATGAAGCGGGTGGAGGTGGAGGGGTTGGAGGAGAGGGGGCTGTGCGAGGCCGGGAACACAGAGCAGCGGCCGGGGGGATGTTTAGATAGGTGCAGGCTGCCACTAGGAAGTCCACGCTCCAGTATAAACAGGCCGCCACACAACCCAGCACTCCCCACTGTGGGAGAAATCTGCCCTGAAACACACAGAGTGGTGCTGGCCAACAGAGCGAAGGAGGGAGGGAACGAGAGAGTTAGTGGTGGGAGGCAGGGGAGGATGGGTACACGGCCACTTTCAGATCCCAGCAGAATATATACACAGCTGAGTCTGGCCTCTGGACCCATTTCCTCTCGCTTCCCTTGCTGGGATCCATGCAGTACTCCTGAGGCCAGTTTGGCTGCTCTTATCTTCATGTAAACTCTACCTCATATACCCCCCAGTATACACGCATACTTGCAAGCAAGCGTGAAAGCAAACACAGAAATATGTTTGTATTATTGTACTTGTGAGGTCTGTTATTACCCTAAACTTTACTAAATTCAAATTCAGAACTCTGCATTCTATGCCAGCCAACAGCAGCTACTGCCTAAACTGAATATGTAGATTCACTAGTCTGTCATTTTACAATAATGATCAGATTACCATGTAATTAAAAGGAGTTGTTCATAGTGCCGATCATACATGCAATGAAGTTCCCCTCAACTCTGATGCATTACAGCATGTTTAAGCTCATTGTTTGGATTTCCACAACTTTATTTTATTTATTTTTGGTTCAGCCTCAACACTCATCAGCATTTTTTCCAGTAGGGACAGACAGCTGTTTTCAGATAAACTTACTGTGCACTACCTGACCAGAACCAAACAGCAGACAGTCGCAGTTAAATGTAATATCCTTATTTATGAGTATTCTGGAATCAGATACTACATGTTAACTTCATGTAAGGATAGAGGTGTTATATTTTATTTATGTTTGTTATATTTTCATGGCAGCATACAACAAGTCTTTAAGCTTAGAAAGATGAGTTAAATTAATTAATTTCTGATTCAACCATTCAACATATGTATGTAACTAAGTCACTTTCCATTAGAGGTTTTTCAGTGTGTTTTGTTGTTATTATTGTCTATACTGTATGTTATTCTTGTACTGTGTTTTGTGTATTGTCATTGTGTAGATTTTGTTACTTAATGTTCAAATGTTTTCTGTGTAATGGCTGCTGCAACACCAAAATCTATCTATCTATCTATCTATCTATCTATCTATCTATCTATCTATCTATCTATCTATCTATCTATCTATCTATCTATCTATCTATCTATCTATCTATCTATCTAACTGAAGTTGATAAAAATCACAAATTTTATCACAAAATCACAAAAAAACATGTAAACTTCCCAGCTTGCATTATTTGAGAGTCAGAGCTCCTCAAATGAATCTTATTTTAGTTGAAAGGACACATTCACTTGCTGTATGTCTATAATACATGATAACTTGATCACAGTTGTTTATTTCAGCGATTTAGTGAAATTGCTGTGAACCCTGAGGAAGGTTAGTTTGAATTCAGTCCTCTATAGCTCCAACCGGAGCAACAACATGGGAGCTGCAGAACTATCAGTGCAGGCACCACAGGGAATAGGTTTGATTGCTGGCAGTTGTTGGAACACAAGAGCAGACTAGTTTAATGTTGTTTAGGGATAAATATGTGAAATTATAATGTTTTTTACCGAATGACACTAAGATATGAATCGCTTTATAAAGTGTGATTGAATAGTTAGATGAGTCCATCAGCACTATGGACAGCGCTGCACAACAGAACCAATGCACACTATACAGTGCGCTCCTTATAAGATCCATGTCTGTTCATTTCCAGTCTCTGTAGCCTTTAGCTAAATGTTGAAAGAGATGATGCAAGATGCATGCAGCATCACCTTTCAGAGTAGGCTTCTCAACCTAGGTCTGTTTTGGTACCATTCACTGGCAAAAATACATTTAATCACTGAGAACAGTCAAGCTTGAAGCTACCTGAATAAGTTTATCAACTCAGATGCATTTGGAATTACGCATCTCCAGCAGGATGTGTGTTTGGGGAAGAAAGGTGACAAATACACAACTGTTAGTTCCCAAAGGCTAGTTCCCATTATTAGAATCTACAGAACTGTTAGCAGTAGCTGGGTGTCATAGTGTGGCTGTCCTGCTGAATTATACACTCAATTACACATTCAGTATACAAACTCAACACATGGAGCTGGAATTTTCAGAATAAGACATCTGAAATAACAATGGGAGACTAATGTTAACAACCAGATCAAGAACTTATTATAATATTAGTAACAACCAGGATGGACAGGTGAATGAAGCTCACAATTCTTTTATATTAAACAACTGCCAACCTTCTTCAATAAACCTGTTTAAAAAACCAACAAATATTCAGCCAAACTAAGACAAAAGTTTAGACAACATTCAGCATTTAACCCAGATAACATTTAGTTGTTAGAAGAATGAATTGCAGTCATTGACTTGACTTCACTTTGAATTTTAAGGCAGAACTTTCACTCACAAAATGTGAGGGAAAGTTCTGAAACTTGAAAGTTGAAACAAGTTGAAACTTAGTTACATTTTATAATGTTGGGTCATACTGCTGTGGTTTTGCCAATTGCTTGTATCAGGTATGATACGAAAGTAATTGCTAAGATCTGGAGACACACTGACATTACTAAATGTGAATCGCAATTTATGTACAAGTATGGTACCGTAAATACAAAGTTCTTTTCTGTACTTGCCTTGACCGGACCAGGCTGTTAACAGGCAATTTTTTTTCACTGCTTTGAACAAAAAAAATTTTCATTTCTTAAAGTAATAAAATGAGAAGTCTTGATTAAAAAAAACTATCCTTCTCCAATCTTTACCACAAGGTAGATTCTTAAAGAATGATTTCATTCTTAGGGGCAGATTCTCAAAAGGCCTGTAAGTCCACATTCTTGGTAAACTGAGGTATAACAAAGAAAATATTATGTGATTTTTTTATAATAACTGTAAAAAATGTATGGGTCATTTTTTGTAATAACATTCACCTTACAAAACTGTACTCTTTGTAGCTTAGGCTTTAATATTTGATCAAATTAATAGCCCATTTAATAAGGTTTAACAGTTTGAAACATTAATTAAATTATTACCTGAGCAAAAGAGTGTATGTTTTGCAGGGATGTTTTGATTCAATGTTTTGTAGTAACCATAGCAGAACAGCTATAGTGGCCTTGCTGCATTTGTTGTGAATTAGGTGAATTAGAAATTGTTTTTTCTGAACACTGAATTTTGAACAGTCCGTCTGTTTCACATGTGCAGTAGCAGCAGCTGCTGCTGCTCTGCTAACGTGCTGCTAATGCTACCCTTCTTCTTGCAGTACAGATAAATGCGTCTTTGGGTCTGCATAGGGATAGGTCTGGAGGAATTCTGTGTGAAAACAATGATAGTAACTTAAAGCAGCAGTGCAGAGCTGCAAATTTAGGCGATTTATAGGTTTATTATAATGACCACCTTTACATTATCACATTGTGTTGATGTAATTAATACATTACTTCTAAACTACAAAATTACATCTTCTTTTAAACATAAAAACTAATTTTCACCCTTATCTTTCTTCCTTTGTTTGTTGTACCATAAGAGGAACAGAGGAATGCCCATACTGATGACGAATTTCTTTTTTCGATCCTAATGAGGACATTCAGACCTCCAAAACACCCCCACGTGACCACTTATTCATTTAAACACACTAGCAGTCACATGTGCACACACACATACACACACCTACACACACAGTCTTGTGGTTTTTGTTCTTCGCAGAGGGTTTTCAGGGGAAATTCCTTTGAACATGAAACCCAGTGAAAATAAGGACAGTAAGTGAAGAGAAACATTCAACATTCCACAAGAACCAGCACAACGGCAAACCCCTCCATCACTTCAGACTCTCGGACTTCCAACTGACATCATGTCCTGTTAGGTATCATGTTACCCTCCACATCACCTGGAGGAGAGCAGACACACAAACGCAGAAAGTTATGCTCGTGTACACACACTGCACCGTTCAAGTCCATCTGCACCTGGCTCAGACACCTCAGAGCTTAGCGAGGAGAAAGGCCAGTCTCACCGTGTTTAGTCTGTTCTTCTGGCCTTTCAAATTGTGACAAGACCCATGAGGGGCTGAGGAGTAACTGAGGGGACTTACGGTGTCATGACAGATTCACAGCTAGTCTCCTGTAGACATATATCGAGTGGAATATTTACTCCGTCTCTGTCACTGTGATATACTGTAAGTAGCATTAGGCTGGAAAAAGAAAAAGAACAAATTTGGAGCTTTGGATTTTATACCTGCAGTATATTATCTACAGAACATACGGCAGGAAATAAGACTGACTGACTTCCATCCTACTTGTCAATGCTAAACATCAAAACTTTATTTAAATTACTTGTTAAAAGTTTAGAACAATTGAGTTTCCCAAGTTGTTTTTTATATGTATGTAGTTGGATGAACTCTGAAATTTAAGTGTAGAACAAATAAGGTCTAGCTTCTTAACTCTCATAACACTTTTACTCTCCTGTGTCTTTTTTACAATGGAACTCAAATACTGTTTGGAAAATGTTGCAGAAATTGTGTTACCATATGTTGTTATGCAGAGTGTGAAGATGAATGCTGGTCATTCCATCACTGACGACTACAGTCTTGTTCGTTTCTTTAACATAGACTGAATATATTGGGGACATTATCTTGCTATAGGATGAATTCCTGACCATCTAATCTGACTTCCTGTGGTATGTACTTTGATTGTAGCAGAAAAGCTTAACGTTAAAGTCAATTCTTAATACTCCCAAACCATGAAAATGCCTGTTTAACCTTGGCCAGTTAATGCTTAACTTAAAAAGGCTTTGACGGAAGATAATGTAAGCAGAATTTCAGTGTGAACTGACATTAAAGGTTTGCATCGTATTGTATTGTATCGTATCGCGTCGCGGGGATACTTCATACTTCTAGAGCAGCGCTTTACACATGGTCAGCCTCGAATGAGAATGTGACATGAACAAAAGCAATTAATACACCTGTTGGATAACAATTACCACATTAATATTTTTCTTTATACACAGGACATTTTAATTGACAACAGTAATAGTTTTGAAATGTATGTATATAGAAAAAGAAAAACTTAATGTTTGTGTGTTTGTAGTTAATGCCCTTAACTCTGGTAAATATGAACTAAATGAGGTTTACAGTGTTACATTCATAAGCAGCCTTATTAATTGTGTGATGGGATTATGTAAACTACTCAATAACTGAACATTATAAGAAAGCCACCTTGCTCGTGTACTGTCAAGCATCAAATTTAAATATATTGACATGTAAACAGGAGCTGTCTTGTTATTATCACTGTGGTCTTGCTCTTCTTACTTCCCTATCTATCCTCCTGTCTCCCTTTTTGTGACGCAAAAGGCAAACATAATAACCTGGCTGATAATTAATGTTTTAGTATGAGATCCATGTACAGTACATAATGTAATAAGGAGTGTGTGTTTATACATTTATGGAAAAACAGACATTGCCCATAAGAAACATTCCACAGACAGACATTCCAGCTTAAACTTCATATGGAATCTTTAAATATAGTTCCAGATATGTAATTGTATAGAAAATATTTTATGCGTGGTCAGTGGTTTGCTAACACTAATTATTTCTGTGGTCATGTTGATGGATCTAAAATAGTCATGTGGAGTTAAGTCACATTTCAGTCAAGTGCACAAGCTGAAATTAGAGAACATAAGCTAACAACTGAGGCCAGCAAATATTCTCTGACACTATTTACACCATGAAACTATTTACAGACACTTTCTAGTGTTAATACTAACAAAAAACAAGTAAAAATATATTTTAACTTACATATAACTATAATAATAACTATAATTTCATTGTATATTTTAGAAATTTAAAACCTGAAAAACGTAATGCTCCTACATGCCCACTAAAGCTCAGCTGACTGACCAGGGGCCATCGCCGTTCCATTTTTAAGCTACTTTATCGGTGCATGTCATGGCTCAGCGTTGATGTGTAATATTTTAGCTAAGTTTAAAGGCCAGAGGAGCATGTGGGCAGCTGAGGAAGCCAGCACAAGTGGCCGAACAAGAGCGGACCAACACCCAACCTAAAACACTGAAGGAAAGATACACACAGAGACCCGCAAACTGGCTGCCAGTAAACACTAACAAGTCCAGCAGCTCTTCCTGGAACAGCACCATGAAGCAGCTGTGAGTCCCAGCAGAGGCTGACTCTCCCACTCACTGGGCCTCTCACAGACAAATACACACCCATGCCCTCACGCACCAATATACATACCACACACTCTCACACAAAACCTCACACATACTTTTTGTGTTACTGATTGGATTTTCTGCTTGTTCCAGTTGAGGTTAAAAAAAATATTGTTTTTGATTTCTGAAATTGATTTGTTTCAGTCTGAAAGATTGTGAAATCAGACAAAAACTCAGACAAAAAGAGCAAATATAAACCAACATGCAATTTATAGAACTGATCAAAATATATCATTTTTGAACTGAGGAATGCTCAAAACTGAGAGAAATTTGAGGTTGGTAGCTTCAGATTCCAAATTCTAAGATAATCATTTGTAAAGTTTATGAACCCCAAAATGAACCTCAAATCTAGAAAGCTGCTGAGACACCAGGCCATGCCCAGATAGACATGTGATAGCTTTCAGTGTTGGAAAACAAACAAGTACATGTACGCCAGTACTAAAGTAGTTGTACTTTACTTGTGTATTTCAAGTTTATGTTACTTTTACTATTGCTTCACTACAACTGAGGTAAATATTGTACTTTTTACTTCTCTTCATTTACAGTATTTGACATATTTACTTTGCAGATACAGATTCTTAATGGAAAATATAATTATGTAATAAATTATGATGTATTTTTATGCCATATTATCAACCTTTTGGCTGTCCATATAATGGTTAAAATGAGCTATCTTTGGTTGAATTAATTACCTTTAAATGTTTATACTTCTGTGCATCAGTAATGGTAATCCAGTAATATCATAGTCATTGTACCTTTTTAAACTAATGTGGCATTTCTAAACTGTGGCATTTCTACTTGCACTTCAGTAAATGATTTGAGTATGTCCACTACAGATAGCTTTACAGTAACAGTTTCCAACCCAACAATCATGCCTAAATACATTTTTATTCATTTCATTTTGCCTCAGCCTTTACCCGACAATATCTTTGATGCAATGGCCACAATCTTTCCCCAGCATCTTTTGCTCTTAAGCAGCAGTTTATATGCTCCCTGCCGAATGTAACATAACATTCTGTATTCACAGAATGTTTTTTACACCTTTTCTCCACCCACAACCTTTTTCCATAATTTTACCGCTGACGGACGCATGTCGAACTTGAACTAGTTAAGCCTGAGTGACATAGCAGACAATACTGAAAGACTCATAAACAATTTTTTTTTCACAAACAGAAATGATTTTATCTTACTTTACTTTAACCAATCAAATGAGTAACACAATAATCAATCTTAAATGACATGTCATTTTAACTATGTGAAAACTTATGTAATGTAATATGTAATGCATAAAGCAAATCTGGTGAAGGAAACTAATGTTGACATGTATTGTTTGCACAATAATGTACATATCTAACACATTTTCTTCATCAACATACACTGCAAAGTGCATAAATACTCCCACTTACAATCTTTATATAACGTCATGCGTCTGTCTGTTCTGAGAACATTTACTGTATGTACTGTAATGCCAATACAGTAAATGAGGAAAGCTACACAGTAAATAGAGGAAGTGTGCCCACTATAATGTAAAAAGATGTATAACTCCCTATTTTTGACACATACTTGACATTAATGATAACACACAATTTACCAGATTTGGTGGTATTTCCAAATCCTGCCAGTTTCAATGTTGACTCACAGTGATTTGTGTCTTCCAAGGAAAACACCTCATAGTTCTGTGAACTGTTGCATTAGCTTTATTCTTAAGTTTCCACATCAGTTTTCACCAGTCTGCCCTCTGTCTAATAAAGTCAAAATGGACAAATACATGAACCATACAGCTGTGGGTAAACTACATGGACCAACCTTTGCTCTAAATACTTTTACAGGTTTCAACAATATCGACAATCCAGTGTCTATATCTGAAATGTTTAACAAATTAAGCAAATGTTCAGCTGCCTTAAATTCCAGTATTCCTGTGGTTACGTCCTCCTGAATTTTATAAAAAGTCCTAAATTGCATAATCACGTGGGCAAGTTAAAGGGTTTATTTGGTCAGAAATAAATAATTATTGCTGCGCTGACTTACAGATAACACATACAGCACAAAACTATATGTTTCACATTATTCTCAGTATTTTAAACATGTCAAGTTGTGGGTATTGCAGAGTGAATTTAGAGGAAAGTAACCAACATGAGCTGTTGAAATACAGGGATCACTCTCTCAGCACATAAACTCTGTAACTTGCTGACACCCGTGAACATATAAATGTTTCATTTCATAAATGTTTTATTACAATGCACAAACATACTGGAAGAGGATGTAAGATGCACTGCTGCACTTTCAGTGACACAGTTTCCCAGGCTTTTCTGCGTCGTGTGTCTTGCGTCACTACTTCTGGTCTCATGTGGTTTTTCTGTGGTTGCAACTGCTCCAGTTCACAGAGCAATCACTAAGCTTCTAAAACAGCTCTTATGATTACAGATCCATCCTCACATGCTTAATCGCTGTAACACGTTAGAAAAGGAGCACGGATGAAGACAAAGGATCTGATCAACTGAGAGGGATGATTCCAGGCCTGACATTTCTATCCTTCAGATTTCCCTGAGTAAGTGAGTCAGTCAGTTAAGAACCCAAACCTTTCGGTGGGACTTGGACCCAACCTCAATGACTGTAGCAGATGCTTACTCACTGTGATATTGTCTGGTGCTCCAACTGATGTTAGCCTCTGGAGTACAGTGACTGATAAAACTCAGTAAAAGGCGGTGATGAAACAATCTTTGTTATTCAGGACAAAATAAAAAAGGCAGTTTATCTATTTGCATTTTAATAATCTTGAGTAAACACACATTTGACATATTACCAATAATGTAAATACACACACTCTCCAATAGGCTGTTAGGATGTTAAAGCATCTAGAGAAAAAGCTTTTTAGCTGATAAATGTTTAACTGCAGCATATTCGCCAACTAGTCATTAACTGTCCCTGCTGTTTGGTGCAGGGCAGATAGTGTGTAGTGTCCTTTTATCAGGGCTTTAATGCTGAAAACAGCTGGAACAACTGAGCTCATGAGAGCAGTGACACTGAGCCGGAGAAGGTCAAGGTTACACATACAAAACGTGTGTCATTATAAATAACTGATGGCTCTTCAACCTGACACTAAGTCGGTAAGGAACAAAGTGGGGCATATTGAGAAAAAAGCTCTCTTCTTCAGGCAGGCTAAACAATAATGCTACTGTATATTCACACACACACACACACACACACACACACACACACACACACACACACACACACACACACACACACACACACACACACACACACACACACACACACACACACACACACACAGTATCCATTTTAACAGAGGAATGGCTGCATGATTTATTTTTACCCTTCAGTATAGAATAAGATGTTCTAGTCATGTTGTTGATGTTCAGTCAAATCTACAATAC
>OMLM01010762.1:0-14283 GCA_900302695.1 Helostoma temminkii
GCAACCACCAAACCCAGACTCGTCCATCAGATTGCCAGATGGAGAAGCGCGATTCATCACTCCAGAGAATGTGTCTCCACTGCTCTGGAGTCCAGTGGCGGCGTGCTTTACACCACTGCATCTGACACTTTGCATTGCACTTGGTGATGTATGGCTTGAATGCAGCAGCTTGGCCATGGAAACCCATTCCATAAAGCTATATGAGCACTGTTCTTGAGCCAATCTGAAGGCCACATGGAGTTTGGAGGTCTGTAGCGATTGACTCTGCAGAAAGTCGGCGACCTCTTCGCACCTCGCAAGCGCGTCAGCATCCGCTGACCCCGCTCCGTCAGTTTACGTGGCCTACCACTGCGTGGCTGATTTGCTGTCATTCCCAAATGCTTCCACGTTTTTATAATTCAACTGATAGTTGACTGTAGAATATTTAGGAGCGAGGAAATTTCACGACTGGATTTGTTGCACAGGTGACATCCTATCACAGGTCCACGCTGGAATTCACTGAGCTCCTGAGAGCGACCCATTCTTTCACAAATGTTTGTAAAAGCAGTCTGCATGCCTTGGTGCTTGATTTTATACACCTGTGGCCACGGAAATGATTGGAACATCTGATTCTGATTAGTGGATGGGTGAGAGAATACTTTTGGCAATATAGTGTAGATAATACAATATTTCTATAAACAGACAAAACCATGTTTTTGCATTAATTTCCTGTATTACTATTGATTTTTTAAAGGCTAAAATAAAACACTAACAGATTATATCATGCAGGATGTGATAATGTAAATTTGCACTCTAAAGTGACAGAAAATGGAAAAAATGTGTAAATTGTACACAGGATTTGTGTAACTCAAGCTCATTTCACAAAATGCAAATAACACTGTATGTTACATTATGTACAATATGTTCTGACAAAACAACAGAACTTGAGGGTGTGAGCACCCAGTGACCTTGAAAGGAGACATGATGACAGAACAGAAAGGGAAGAGTGGAAAAAAAACAAAAAACTTTTGTTTGTCTCTTGTCTCCTCAGGATGCTGTAGCTGAAGGGTCGTGGTTTGTCAGTGACAGCTGGACCCATGAACGCCTGCAGAGAAATGCCAAGATGGATCAACAGCAGAGCAACTGAAAGAACGGGAAGAGATTCATCTGCACAAGAAGACGTTTTAAATCAAACAGAGGCAGATCAGTGGGAAAATGAGAAGTCCAGCTAATAAAAGAAATATTAAAGAGAATATACATACTCAGACAATAACTTATAATACTTAGAATTATTCTGGTTACCTAGAACACATTAACCAACCAATTTTAAAACACACAGTAAAGTCCCTTTGACTTTGACCTGGACAGAGAGTTCATTGTGTCACACTCTCCCTTGTGATAACAGCAACAGATGCACTGGAGTCAACATAAACCTGCAGGTTTCCATCATTGTAATCATGTTACTAATCTCTCAAGCCATCTTTATGCTGGTCAGTCAAACCAAAACATGCTAGCAAACAGATTTTCAAGGTTGTTAACTCCTTCACTGCCCTGGTGTTTTTGACTTCCAGCTCCAATTCCATGGAATGACACACGTACAGTACTGTGCTGTTTGAAAGACAAAAGGTGATACAAATAGTATTTTATGCAACGTCATCTCTAAGACTTACACCTCATCTCACCCTGATGACTGAGCAGTGATGCTATCTACCCTTTTGCTGTCAGCAGCCATGAAACAATCACGTCGAGTACTCAGCCTGAGCCTTAGGTCAGCCTTGACATAGGTTTTGGTTGTGATGTGATAGTTTAAATCATGTTCTACTGATCTCACAGGAACAGAGCCTGAAAAAGCAGTCCTATTAGAACGATGTCAGAAAATGTTAAAAGAGTTGAGATAACATTGTGCTCGGGGTTCTAGGTTATGTTTCTGCTAAGCAAATTGGATGCCCTCACATGCCCACAATGTAGTGTGGATGTCTGCTCTGATATCTGCTAAATGGCTAACTCTGGGACATCTGTATCTTGACTGCATACTAAGTATCTGAAGGGAGTGTCTGATACATCTGGTTGTGTGTGTACTAGATGTGGAAAATGCCATGTATCAAGGAAAATGAAGATAAAGGGAGATGTAAGCAGAGAATAAACAAGGAGTAGGAACCCAGGAGAAAATGACTCATAAAAGAGGAGTAACACAGCCAAAGCAAGGAAGACTTGGAGGACGGAAGGCAAGGAAGGCTGTGAGGAATCTAATGAATAATGTATGGCTTTCTTCCATCCCTCTCTTCCCAGTGAATTGTTCATCTTATGTTCATCTGTAATAAGTTTTGGCTGACATAAATCTCTACTTAGACACACTATAATGGGTTTCACTGATTTTCACACTGCCTCCTTTTCCTGTCTCTATCATTCTATCCCTCTCCATCTTTCTGCCACATTCAACCCCCCTTTTCATGCTCCCTTTCTTGCTAGTCACCCAACTTATGACTGATCACACCAGAGCAAAGTGCAGCAGAGAAGGGGGACATGTGGTTGGACAAGAAAGAAAGAAAGACTTGGGAAGCAGAGTATGTGCAACAAGTCTTTCAGATTTACAATTGGAAGACAGTACCGATACTTGCTGATTAAAGGCTTAAAGGAGTATATGTAAATAGCTGTTTCTAGTTACAATAGTCATTTACAATATTCACGTCTACACTGTTTTTCTGATTAGTTTCATGTTATAAAACTTGCTTTTCTCTTACAAAAACACAATATTCCTATGTGAGCCAGACTTTTGACTGGTAGTATAAATTAACATGAGGCCTGGTAAACACATGAATTGACTCATTCTATCATTTCTCTTTTTACTCCTACTCTCCCAAATAAAAGCAGCCATCTGTGCACAAGCAGACTGCACTAGCTTTTTAAACATATTAACTTCATATGCAATCACAGCTGCTGCAACATTTTCAGGCTTGATAAATCTGCTATTTCGTGTAATGGACAGACACCGTCTTCATGCACACCATTAGTAGAGCAGCTATTGACATTTTGTGAGGGTGTTAGCAACTTTGCGCACGTTTTGTTTTTAAAGTGTCTTTTTTTACAATATCTGTGAATGACACATAAGGTTTGGTAAAAATTGTGGCTATGAGCATGTTAAATATTGTATTCATATATGTCATGTCATGTACTGTATCCATGCTGTAAAGCTACATAGTTATATAGTATTATTACTTTTATACTTGTCAGAGAAGGTAGAAAATTATGCAGACTTTAAGGTGTAAGGACAAGAATAGATGTTGTAATAAGCAACAATGAATAAAATTAAACACCGCTGCAGAAAGACAAACAACAGGAAGATGTAGGACAAAAACAATCTGACAAAAAGAATCAAAATAATGTGATAATTTGTTATGAAATACTGAAGCTGATGTGAGAGCCTTAATGTGTGTGTGTGCGTGTGTGTGCGTGTGTGTGTGTGTGTGTGTGTGTTAGTGAGAGGTGACCTTGGGTTAAGAGAACCTGGGTCAACTGAGGCAGCTCTGTCGCAATAAGAAACAGATATGACAGATGCAGTGAATACTTTGTGTGTGTTAGTATCTGTGCATGTCTTTTAGTGTGTGTACTTATTGTGATTGTGTGTGTCCACTCTCCCTGCAGGTTCTTGTATCTTCCAGCAGCCCAACATCTAAGAATAAACCTAAGTGTCAGGACAAGGAACTGGCAAGCCTGAGCCTGCACCACAGTGTGACACACACATGCACATTGTGTTTGCTCTTTTCTGGGCAGAGTTAAAAAAGAAAAATGAAAAAATATATGTAACTATGCTATTTGTTTTTTTTTACTACAACACACTGCCCGTCTTTTTCTTTCCCCCGGTGTGTTTTTTTCATACTAAGTTTAAAGCTAATTTTCGTCTTGCTTTATATGCATTTATTGTGACAGCTGAAGTGTTGTTGCATTAACTGTTCACAAAATGTTTGTTGCTATTTTCTTCCGTTTGAATGTGCACTGTACATTAATGAAATATTAATTACATGTTGCTTCAGTATCATCTTTTACAGATGGTTGTAAGGTTTTTTACATGTTTCACAACGCAATACCACACATATGGACACCAGGGGTCACCTTAGAATAAAGGTTCACATCCATCACGAAGTGTTGAATTTCCAGTATGTACCAACTCTTATTGAAAATGCCATTAAATAACACTCAAATACAAGACAATCCCATGCACTGTTTGCAATGAGCCATTCTCTACAGTACACCCAACTGGCCAGTTAGGTTCCCATGCAACTAAGCTTCAATTGCGATTACCTTTTTTATTAGGAGATGTAATGATTATGTAGTCATGCATAATATTTTGTGAATGAATGAAGCTACACATTTATTATGCAAAAACGAGTCACAAGCAGGTGGCTGGGGTGAGTTATGGGCAAGTAATCTACAATTACACCGTCCCACACATGATCATCATTACAATTATAGAAAATGTAATCCGATTGCAATATGTACCCACAAAAATGGAATGTGATCGCAGTTTAGTCATACAGGAACGTCATTTTTAGGAGACTGGGCTGGCCAGTCATGGCAGTGAATCCTGGCTTGTTGTTTTAAAAAGCTGCAAAAACCGAAATAGCAAGACACAACAAAAGCAGGACTTTTAGATCTTTCACATAAAGAACAAGGTCCACAGATTCACTTAAAGGCATTTTGTGCCATGTGAATAGAACAGTAAAAGCTTTCAACAACAGGATGACTGAACAACATGTTAAAGCCAGCTGCAAGTTCATATGAGTGCATTTTAAAGAGAGGGAAGCAACTGCACTGAGTTCAGAGCAGCCGTCGTGTCCTTGAGGGACCTTCACTGTTAAAATAAAGAATGGGGGTGATTCAGACCAGCTCCTGTTTCAGGCAATTAACCCCCGTTGCATGTAAAAACGTATTGCATGATGAATATGTAACTCCTGCAGAGAGCGATAACTGTCGGTGGAAGAAGCAACATTAGTTAATAGTGGTTTAGGAAGATGACTGACCAGATGATCAGAGGAAAACACATGTACATTAACGTGTTCTGGTAATATAATGGTAACACCAGTAAAAATTACTGGGGCTTATAGTGATGTTGAGCTGAATGAAATTAAAAAAAGAGAAATGAAAAAAGAGATGGATAAGAGAAGATGTGGACATGACTAGAGTTAATAATTAAAGGGTGTGAACGTTTGAGAGACTGAGTAGGAGATAGAAAGACAGTGCAATATAATTCATCTGCTTATTATTCTCAGAGTAGAGTGGATTGAGATGCAGCTGCTGTCGAGAGTAACAAATCAGCATCGTAGTTACTGTGCGTACGGAGGAAGCATTGGATTTGTGAATGAATGCACACATATACACACACACTTCCTGCTGAGCGAAGCAAAATGCAACTGGCAGAGAATGAGTCATGACAGGAGAGTGAATTATTTCAGAGAGAGGTGGAGGAAAAAAAAGAGGAAGAGGAAGAGAAAAAGGAAAGAAAACAAAAGATAAACAGAGTAATGTACAGCAGGAAGAGCCAGTGAAGTCAGACAACCTCTAATTCCTTCAGTTTTTATGTCAATTTCTAACTTGTGTTTAAAGGTCTTCTATTTTACCCTCGCTGGGGGTTAAACAACAAGTCCCTGACGTCTCCAGACTGTGTCAGTACATTTTCATGCTGATAAACCATAGAGTTCATTGTTTCTGTCCTGGGTGTAATTTAGCTCTCAGAGTCTGTCTCTGGAACAGCTGCTTTTGAGCCACGCTCCCCCCTCCCTTTCTTTTTACTGACATGTGCTTGACACCAAAACACACTGTATGGATGTAGTATTAAACCATACTGGTTAGATTTAGACCCATCCTCCAGTCAATCCTAGAGAGTTCTGCTGTAAATTCAACACTTCTTGACGTGAACTTCTATTCTAAGACTTCTGATTTGTCCTGCTTCCATAAACCAAAGGTTAGCCTAATTTGCATGTACATGGGTTGGGAATAACCTGTGTGTGCTCATCAGGACAACAATGGTTGTTCATGTTTTCTGCTGTTTGCAGTGTGAGTCCACTATTGCCAGGAATGCCAACATCAAACACTGAACAGTTGGCAGAGGCTATGGTGGACAGTGATTGGCCAGAGCCAGCCATGACGTCCCCCCAACATTAGATTGACAACATGGAAAATTCAGACTGGATTGTTCTAGAGGTGAATTCTGAGCAGGAGAATATAAAGAAAGCTTAGGATACACAAGTGGGCATGTCTACAGAGACCCTTGAGCCATTAAATATCTATAAATGACTAAAGTTTAGCCTAATAATGGACCTTTAAAACTGGAAGCATCAAAAATGTGAAACAAACCCTCCAAACTGCAGCACACCAAAACAGCTCGGTGAAGAGCAAAGAGATTCTAAGATGTGAATCGATGCAAAATCCATATGTCCAACATGTGTTTACATCTGAAGTTTTACTGGTGTTCTTTTAAGTGCACCATCTTGTTGCTCATTCTTCTTCTGCAATGGTTTAATGGCTCTTGACTAGATAATGAGCACTGCCAGCAGTTTCTTGATGAACCGCTGATGACAGTCGATGGCTCCAAGGGGGCAGAAAAGCTGCAGGACAGATAAGGGAAAGACCAGAAAAGATGAAATTGAATGAAAACTAAGGCCCTAATTAAAAACAATTTGCACTGTAGGCAGGATAACTTCAGAATTCCACAGACACAGATTAAGTTCATATTTAATTCCTGTTATTTCATATAACATATATTTTATCCATAAGGACATAACTTCACTCAGAAAAAAGACATTTACTGTGTGTGTAACTTAGGGAATGTGGAGCATTTGATGATTAGTTTGTTTTAGTGTTAGTTTTTTCTTTGTCTGATGTTTCTGTCTGAACTAATAAAGGAATTTTGGTGGTGATAATGAAATTTGACAATTTTCAGAATAAAGGCTGGAAGCACTGGGGAAACAGCTATAACTGAACCAGTGGAATCAGTCTTACAAATAAGAATATTTACAACACATTAATATGTTTATTTAAATCTATTGGCTGCAGAACATGAATAGGCAACAATTTCACAGCAGTAAAACAATGGAACAGATTGTGTCAGGACATTAAATGATTTCTAATTAGAATTTCTACTACAACTGTCTTCTTTGTTTTTCCTTGAACTACTTGAAGACTACAATAATTCATAATATGAATCACCAAACTCTGTGTTGACACTTCATTAAGTCAGAGTCATGTTCTGTTGGTGGTTGCATTTTTGGATCCCCTGCTGTGCCAGCACAGCCCAGTGGTCTCACTGAAATGTGTGTTTGTGAATGAACCTCTACTCTGTGTGCAGACACATCTGTCAGTGAAACTTTATTAGTGTGAATAAAACAAAACCCCATTTCAGCAAAACTTCTAGAGCCTCTTTGAGAATGAGACTTTAGACTGGATCAGTGTTCCTCGTTAGTGTGCACGGGTTTGTATCTGTGTGTGTCCATCCCTGCTGAACAGGACAGATTGTGTCATTAGCCAAAGTGTCATGTCAGCCTTCCTCCTCACTGTGGCTCAGGTCCAATTAAAGTGCCACTTTAGGAAAAGGTCTTGCATGTATGCGTGTTTGCTAATGGAAAGGTACGATGGGCAAGTCAAAGGACATAGGAAACTATTGCAGCATAATTGGGAGAAACTGGGTCTGTCTCTGGCATTTTTTCTTTCATATGGGATGATCCCCAATGCCAGAGTCACATAAAGTTGCCTCATTCTAGCAGCTATTCATTATATTTATTACCCAGTTGATAGTTAATGGAAACTGGTAATTTTTAGCTCATTATACTTCACTGGCATAATGTATGTTTTAAAATTCAGCACATGTGAAAGGTTATTATTACAGAACTCTCATCCACTTGTCCTCCTCACATTATGGATATTTTCCATATTTTATGTTTGTTTTTTATAAGGTCAGAAACAGTGTGGTTTTTCCCTTGAACACCACTCTTATGCTGCTTATCAGCTGCTTATCCCTTATGTGGCTTCACATATCAAAAAAAAATAAAAGAAATGGAAAGTGCTCAATTTCTCTTGAATTCTTTAGCATTGTCTCTCAACCAAGGTACACAATATGGACAAAAGTATTTGGCTACACCTGGCATGGGGCTGGTTTTCAGGGTTTCCACTAGGTCCCTTTTCTTCAGTGAAGGATCTTAGTGCTTCAGCACACCAAGACATTTTGAACAAAGCTATGCTTCCAACTTTGTGGCAACAGTTGGAAGAAGTTCCTTTTCTATTCCAACATTGCTGTGCCTCAGTGCACAAAATTAGGACTATAAAGACATGGTTTGATGAGTTTGGTGTTAAAGAACTTGACTGGCTCACTGAGAGTGTTGAGCTCAACCCCATTGAGCACCTCTGGGATGAGCTGGAACGGAGATCAGTGCTTGACCTCATAAATGCTCTAAGGAATGAATGGGCACACATTCCCACAGAAACAAAACGTTTTGTGGATAGCCTTCCAAAAAGAGTGCAAGCTGTTAAAGCTTCAAAAGGGAAAACAACTCCTTACTAAAATATATGTGGTGTAATAGTCAGGCTGCCAAAAACTTTTGTCCATATGGTGTTTTTCAGGCCTGAACACAATGTAGAGAAGAGAGATTATTTTAGATGTTGAGATAAAATAGCAGCATTTGTGTGATCAACACAACTGATACTTGGGCATTAGAAGTCTTTAACACCTCTGATCTTTAACACCTGATTTTCAGACGATTCCCTTTTTGCAGTTATGCTTTCTAACAATTCTTCATCACAGCTTCGAGTAAGTGGGATTGAGAAATCAGGAGGGCATCACATGGATCCACCAAATCAATACACTTCATGAAGGAAAATCTGAAATATGTTGATACATTCAGGAAAATCCACTGCAGCTGCCAAGCTATCAGCACCACAGCAGCTCCTCGTTATTGACTGTGGCTGTATATTATATTTCATCTTCGCTTGTACATTCAGCGATGGCATTGAAATTCACAGAGGTACAGAGACATGCATGCTGTGTTCTTAAAGTAATATATCAGTGTTACATTATAGATTGATACCAGAATGAAAAAGCAACTGTATTTATTTTCAAAATATACCCCACTTTTATGCATCAGATGAAATTAGACACAAAAGAAAACACGAACATTAGCAAAAAATAAGATATCAACCAAAACTAAGATTTCACAATATCTTCAACAAGCAGTCTGGATGTCAGTCGGTCACAATGCACATTAGCAATGCAAAGGAGACAAAGTGGAAAGAGGGGGAGGAAAGTAATAAAGGCAAAGATTTAGATGAATCCAGCTCTGGAAAGTAAATGACATTTTTAGGCCAAGTGTGGACACCCAGAAACAAAACATTAGGCTGTAATGATCAGATCACACTCTACTGATAAGCAAAGGGCAGGAGCTTAAAGTCAAAACCAAAAACACAAAGGTGGCATTATCAGCGATGGCAGTCGTGTCTCACTGGCTCCTCTTCGTCTTCATTAACAAATGTTTTCAATTAGCTTCATTTGTCTTCTATATTTTTGTCACTCGCCTTTTTCTCTGCTGTCAAATGATATTTTCTCTGCAAACTATTTCTGTTTCTGTTTTTTCTTTTCATTGCTTTAACAGCTTTACTTTCGAGGTTTTCTAACTCTGTCTCTCACACTTAACAGTATTTGTTTTCTCAGCATGTGCTCCCACCAACCCCCCTCACCCCCTCCCTATAGACATTAGTTGAAAGTGTCTGATGTCAATCCATGGTGTCAGTAATAGATTAAAACAGAGAGAAGTAGAGCACAGAAAGCTATTGATCTGTAGTGTGGAGACAGATCTGCACAGCTTAGCATTCAAGAGCATACTCTACACATTACTGTAGTGTGTCTATGTGTTTGTGTGTGCGTGGGGGCGTGTCTGAAACACAGAAGAATTAGTCTCAAGAAAAACGCTGATTATTGCAAAACTATTATTAATAGTTTTATTTTATTTTTTTTTCATTTTTTGCTTTTGGAACAAGACTAACTTTCTAACCACCTTTAAAAACTGGAGCTGATTAGCAGCCATCAGATCCAACTGATCCAACTGATGATAGATGATGCAACAACATGGCAGACAAAGACGAAGGAGTTTGGGACTCTCGTCACACACCATCTCACCTACCGAGTCTCATATTTGCTGTATTTTACTTTACTTATTGTGATGACTCGCTCATGATGCACACATGAAAAATGCTGTACACAGCATAATCTAAGGCACACTTTCCACAGTGACAATACATTAGCATCTCAGTTTCTTTTACTGCGCTATGCTGCTGAACTGTTCCTTTCAAACTGCTTCTGCTATTATGTGTTTTAAAAAATGGCCAGCTCCACACCATCATCCACCAAAAGTTCTGCTTTTGTCAATGAGCGACAAACTAATATTTGCCAAACACACATTCTATGTATACACTGTATTCACGTAATAAATCCATTGTACTGCAAAGATGTAATATAAGGATATAAGGACACAGAATGAGATGAGTTGTTTGAAAATATTCCATTTGCTTCCCTTTTCAGCTTTAGGAAAAATTCCAACTAAAGGTTTGAAGGAAATGTTTTGATTGATGGGTGTTAAAAAATCTCATTCAGCTGTGTCTTGTGCAGAAGCTGGTGCAGAACTGGAAGGTGACAGTTGCGGAAAAATACAGAATTTTTATGGCCTTCACTATACAAAGCAGTGCAGCTACACTAGCTCACATGGTATACTGTGTGTGTTTGTGTTTGGGGAGGTTAAGGAAAAGATTAGAGAAGTTCTGCTTTATGAAAAAAGGATCAGTCTCCTTTCCTGCTGCTTTCTCTGATTTATTTACAGAGGTGTACCATGTCAGTGTTTCTTCCCAGTTTCTCAACTTCTGGTGTATCATATTAACTTGTATATTTTCCCTCTAGGGCAGCATGGTGGTATAGTGATTAGCACTGTTGCCTCACAGCAATGTCCTGGGTTCGATTCCCGGGTCAGCTAAGGTCTTTCTATGTGAAGTTTGCGTGTTCTCCCTGTGTTTGTGTCACTCCAGCTTTCTCCCACAGACCAAGACATGCAGTCAGGTTATTTGAAGACCTGACTGGTGACCTGTCCTGACCTGGGTGTACCCTGCTTCTCACCCAATGATAGCTGGGATAGGCTCCAGCACACCTACGACCACTACAGGGACTAAGCAGAAAATGAATGGATGGATGGATACTTTCCCTCTGTCTGTCTCAAGCTGAGAGGAGCCTGTCCCCAGCTTAGGTCATGGGAGAACAAACATTACAGCTACAAGAGAAGTAATTTAACATCAACGTATGAACTATAATCAGGTTTTGTGTTGTACAATGCACCAGGACTGGATGCCTTTTTGCTCTCTTAGAATCATTACATCTTTTTTTCAAAAGTGAACTTGTGTCCTTCCAGTTGCCACCTTTCAAGGCCACAAAAGTCAGTTTTTATTCAATCTTAAGTTAATCTGGGCACCGTTCTACCTTCAGTTACAGTTATGCTGCTGCTCAAAGCATTAGTGTTTTTCCACAAACGCAACAAAAAATATGTTGTTTTTTGTGCCAACTAGAAGCATTTTCTGTTCTGATGCTACAAAAGCATCTTTGCTGGTCTGGTTTAACAGTCACAGCTCAGTTTAACTAGTGGCCTAGGCATCTTACCTTAGTTTATTGCTTATTGTTCACTCGTGACCAAAGGCTGTGTGTGTAAATGAACTGAATTTGAAAATATGTGGATAGCCTTGTGATAAATTAAATTGTATTGATTGCTTAAGAGGAGGTTTATCTTACTCTTTCTTCTCCTTTAATGCATGACAATGATCAATAAACCTTGCAGCTAAACGAATCACATGGTACAGCTATTTTTAAGAATAGGAAGGATGAGGTCGAAGTCATTTATTTTTGCAGTAAAACTGCAACTGTAAGATTTAAAACAATAAAAAAACAAATGAGGATTGTTTTTGTTCCGAAGTATCATACTGTATTCATTAATGATTTATTTCATTTAACTTCTATGGTTGTCTTTTTATATGTGGAATTATACTTCTGAGGTTTAGTTTCAAACAACTCTGTTGAAAAGAACAAACAAAAAGCATTCACTGAAAACCATTGAGGATGTTTATGAAAACATGAAGTAACAAAGGAACAAAATGAAGGCTGAAAGAAGCCTTGGGAGATTCTGCGAATATAAAATGTCACAGAAGAAGAGTATTACCAAAAATAAAGCAAACTAATTTCTGTAACTCTTGTTAAATGAGCTCAGTCTGGACTTTTACTGTGGTACTGATCTAGAACTTACAATGAATTTCATCAGAACTTTCCACTGGCATTAAAAGGCAAAGTAAATATTCTTATTTTCCATGTGGGATTGGGTTTCCTATGTTTATTTAGTTTTGAATTCAAGAGACAGCAGGATGAATCTTAGGGGCATTGTGTCCTGCTGGTGTCAAAGCAAAAGTCTAACTTGAGATATTTGAATCAGTCTCCAGCAGATTTAACAACACAACATGTATCGCAGTCTTTTTATCACTTAGGCATAATTTCCATCATGTGCCATTTCTTTGTGATTCAATTCAAGGGTCAAAATGATCTTATTTAAGCATTTAGAAAGGGCATAATTTCAGCAGTTATTTTGGATGTTAGCTATATTAATACACAAGCATAGGATAAAACCCAATAACTAGACATTCAAATCACTACCACCTGTGCTAATACAAACAAATGACAGCGAGCTAGTCAGTCCGTATTTTAGGCAAATGTAGGAACATTACACAAGCGGTACATGTGTGTTTGTCCTGATGTGATCTCAGCACCGTCAGACTCTGTGTCCCTATACTATTGGATAAGTCAGTGTCAGAAGTGCAAAAGCAGGAATTCCACCCATCTAATCTTTTTTTTGTCTTTCCATTCCTCTTGATTATTTTGACCGCAGTTGCAGTGTTGCTCTGCTTCAACTACAGTCTGTGGCAGCTCTTGGCAAAAATTGGCAAAACAGCAGAGCTGGACACATTAGGCTGCTCTGCTAACTTAGCTAAGTTAACTATGCTAAATGTCAAAATCTGCAAAAAAAAAAAATAAATAAATAAATAAAATAACATGGTGCTAGTGGACTAGTTCAAGCAATGTATTTTGTGAGTGAATGAAATGTCACACTAAACAAGAAATAAGTTGCAAGGAGGTGGTTGGGGTGAATTGCAGGTGTATAATGTGCAAGATGACTGACAATGAACATGTTTGGGTCCTGTGTGAGGTTAGGTTTAGGCATGAAAAATACTTTGGTCAGCGTTAGAGACAGATCGTGCTTGTGTTTAAATTTTTATGTAGACAATGTATGTGATCTGGTACATTTTTCACTAATACCCAGCCCACTATCGTTCTCTGACCCTAACCCAGTGGTGAGAGTGCCTGAACCCAACCATAAAATATGTTGTATATCGGCGTGTTTGGATATTTTAGTGAAAGGGATCATTTGATGGACAAAAATTTTGGCCTGTGGACATTTATTTGACATGTTAAGTATCAACGTATTTGCGATAATTTCCTGTAATTGTGAACATATGGTCATTATGTTGACAGAAAATGTAATCCAGCTGCAATTACTTTTCTCATAAAAAGGTAATTGCAAATGTCAGACTGGAGACTGGATTGACTAGTTACGTTGTAAGGCTACACTAGCAACATTAGGTTTAGTATTATCAAGTTGTTATCTGTTATCTGTAAGTTATTATCTGCTCCACTTATCACTGTCCTGCTTCTTTTCTCCTGTTCTACTTTATGGGGTGACCCCTATTGGTGGGTCAAGTTACTATCTTCTGTTAGTAGATGGTAGTATATACTACTACTGTTGCTATCATTGCAAGCTTTGCATATTGCCACTGCTATAGGTTAAAGATGATCAGCCTTCAGTGGTAAGGATTGGTTGCCTCACCTGCTGACACGTGGTGCTTCTGGTTGCAACGGCTTTAAAATCTTCACTTTAAAATAATCTTAGAGACAGTCATGATATGACTTTTTTGGCAGGACAAAGAGACAAATTGTAGCCAAACAATGAAGCATTTTTAATTAAAATGCATTATGACTGGAAATCACCAACAACAAAACACTTAAAATTTACAATTACAATTTCTATTAGAAATTGAGGAGTGAGTGGAGGAGTTGAGGAAACCTCAGTCCCTTCTGTAATAAGCCATTAATAAAGAGCAGAGGGGTCACATCCACAACCCTTTAAATATCATGTTCAAGGAAAAGATAATAAAATAAGAATGTGCCCTGTCATTGTCATGGCT
>OMLM01010762.1:14339-37542 GCA_900302695.1 Helostoma temminkii
TAAACTACTACTGTTGCTATCATTGCAAGCTTTGCATATTGCCACTGCTATAGGTTAAAGATGATCAGCCTTCAGTGGTAAGGATTGGCTGCCTCACCTGCTGACACGTGGTGCTTCTGGTTGCAACGGCTTTAAAACGGCATTTTTAATTAAAATGCATTATGACTGGAAATCACCAACAACAAAATACTTAAAATTTACAATTACAATTTCTATTAGAAATAGAGGAGTGAGTGGAGGAGTTGAGGAAACCTCAGTCCCTTCTGTAATAAGCCATTAATAAAGAGCAGAGGGGTCACATCCACAGCATCCTAACAACTTTCCTGGAACCCTTTAAATATCATGTTCAAGGAAAAGATAATAAAATAAGAACGTGCCCTGTCATTGTCATGGCTGCCACATCTGGACTGTGAAACATTTCCAACATGTTGTGACAGTGCCTTTGTAAAACAAGAAAACATGTCTAAACTTGGACGATACGCCATCATAAGCAGCACCTGCATCTTATACCAGAAATATTAAAGCCTTATTTCGAATTTTCGTATTTTCTCTTATTACCAGAACTGTTGTAGCTCAGTTTGCTTCCTGCCAATGCCTGATGCAGGATTTTAGCAGAGTAAGAGAAACTAATGTCCTACTAACATACACAGAGATTCTAAGCCACTGTGATGTTTGACCTTTTCAGGTTTTATGTGGTTGTTTATCAGAAAACAGCTGTAAACTTGTGATTGTTAATGCAGAGATGCACCCAGAGATGCCTAGCAAGCAAGATCTAATCTCAGATTGTTGACATGCAGACATGGTTCCTCTAACCTTCACAGACTGCAGTGCATGTAAACTCTGCCCCTCTTTCACATTACATGTTGATCCTGGATGTGCATGACATACCGAAAAGCTGTGGTGCAGACAAGTTTGCCTTGTGACAAAAGTGAAGGCCAACCTTCCAGGAAGAGTGTTTGTGGCTCTTTGACGGTGTTTCTCCAGGTGAATTTATTCTCTAAACACATTTAGGGTTTAGTTTTCCACTGACAGCTGCTACTTTTAAACTAAAAGTCAATATCAATATTAATGAATAATTAATAAATATATTGTACTATTAATGTGAAAATGGAAACTTCAAATCCTCCACTTTAGCTATAATACCTGCTCTCTGCATATGAGTGTCAGTGACATTAAGGATACTCCTGCTGACATTACCACCTTAATCAAAATAAAGACGTGATGAATACAAAATAATCATGTGGACATTAAAACTGCAATAACTATTATTTTACATAGTTTTTATAAGAAATTAAGTGTAAATAGGACGTGTTGTGCCTTAGCTGTTCTGTAGTCCACTTTATGTTTCTAGGTTACATACAGACTTTCTGTTGTTTTACTATGGGTTTGTTTTGCTGTATGGCCTGCAACTCTGCTATAAGCAAAACTTATAACAGCAGGAGTTGTGGCTATAAGTCTGTGTTTTGGTTCAAAGAAGATTAGTTATTGTCTCTTTAACACTATTTTGTCTAGCACCTATTTTAGCTAAAATACTATATTGCATTCTATAATAAAAAGTGCACTGTTTGTAAGCATTTCACGTGCAATACAGTAAGTAGCTATTCTACTTACTTAAGGGAGATGGAAGTGTATTATTTTAAAAAAGAACATGCTGTGATGTGATATGTCATGGGATGTGATTATTTTCTCTTTGTTTCACTGTCTCTGGATGACTTTCTATCTTTAGTGGTGCACTCGACCACTAAATGAGTGTGATTCAATTATCTTGCTGTGCTTCATGGCTTGTACTGAACACGGGGTAAGAAACTTCCGCATGTCACACTGCTGTCAGGGGAATGTCAGCCTGAGCTCTTTGTGTGAGCCGCATATTATTGAGCCCAGCAGTGTCATTTTCTTCTCTCTGTGTGTCTGTGTGTTCTGGGTTTGTGTGCGTTTCTATGTGCACATTTTGGTTCCCAGGAGGGGGGGCTGTTGGCTGACAGAGGTGCCCAGTTGTCATCACTGTGCCTGGGGCAGCCTCTGAGACAATCTGGCCTCCTCCACTGGAGCGACATCAGAGTAGGCATGCAGGAGGAAAACCAAAAAATATGAGGATGCTTTGAGAACAGCCAGAGCCGTTGAAGCAAAATGCAGCAGGGTACGCAAATGGGCACAACCCCAGTTCATACCATGTCCTACTAGAGGGCTGGAGGCACATAACTGCAGCAGTTTAAACACAGTCTGATTCATCAATACATGTACGAAAAACACAAATAAAGGCTATGCTTTACTTGGTGCTCCTGCAGGTAAAAGTAAGCTAAACAAGGACATTTGTGTATTTGACTGTGGATAGATTATTTGACAACAATAAAGGTACCTACAAAACTACCATCTTGCTATACAATTAAAATAGTTGAGGTTAAAAACACAATATGGTCCTCTGAAGACCACAATGTAAAAAAGCCTTTCAGTTATTACTCAGGATGATTTCTCAGTACAGGTGGTGATATTCCACAGCTCACACTCCTGTTGCATCAATTTCAGATTCACTTTACAGTGACAAACAACCTGTTTATATTAACAGAAATTATTACTCTTTCTTAGGTATAGGCACCATTTGCACTATAAACAAGCTAATGGCCCAACATTGTCTTTTTACACAATACCAGTGATATATTGTTAATTTAATTAAAACATTTTTTTTATTTTAGAATATCCACAGTACACACATGTTGCTTCCATTATTGACTGACCTCTAGAGGCATCAGTGTTATTCTTCACTTATTCTCCAATCTATATAACCAACCCCAGCCTCAAAAAAGCTATGTAGCTATGTAGGTTAAGGAGATGGCACAATGGCTCATCATTGCCTCATTACCAACTCAGGAAGAGGCTGCTTGGTCATTCCATATACGGTCAATGCCCTGCCTCACTCCCACTGATTTTCCCTCTAATCAGTCTGATCAATAATACCGGGCTCTTTTAACATATGTCTGCAGCCCTCACGGCACTGCCAGATTGTCAGCTCTGCAACTCAATCACTAGTCTCCAGCCATTCTCTGTTTGACCTGTCTGTGTATGAACCTGATGTGTTCTTGTACCTGAACCCTGCTCTGACCCCCTCAGCTCTGTAAGTCTGCCTGAATTTAATAATTTGACCTGTGTTTGTGAATCCAACCCTGAGTTTTGGACTGTGGAAATTACATTTTGTTTGCTGGACTTTTCTGGAGTATTTGGACCTTGACCATATTCTGTTTATTAGACTCGATACCTGCTCTGTTCTGACCTGAATATCTGTTTATCAGATGTGACCTTTGATCTGAACCTGAACTCTGTTTAATGAACCTGAAGACTTCAGCTGTTTTCTTTGTGTTATCGGACTTGTATTCCTGCCTTCCCCTGAACCTACCCTGCCTTGCTTTTGTAGAAATTCAGACCTGTGGATATTATTGTGGATTTTAGATTGGATATGTCACGATTCATGTCTTTGTTTTTGTTTTATTTAAGTCCTATTAGTTTTGTCTGTTTCTGTCCCTGTCTTCCTGATCTTTTTCCTTTCTATTACACTCTGATCCATCTGGCCACGCCTCATCATCATCACCATCGTATCTGATTCCACCTGACGTAAACCTGTTGTCCTCCTTTTTGTCCCTGCCATTCTGTTCCTGTTAGCGTTTGCTTCGTTCTGTTACTGTTTCTGTTCGTGTTCTGGACTTTGCCACTTCTGTTATGCCTGCCTAGTTACTTAGTTACTTTCTGTCTCTGATGTGTTAGTAAGCCTTTTCCTCCTCTTTGAGTGAATTTCTGTTGATTTACTTTGTCTCTAGTTAGTTTGTTTTTTTCCTCCTTCTGGAGTGAGTTTTTGTTTATGACCTCTTCTCTTGTGTTATCTTTGTTGTTATTTATCTTCATTAAATAATCTTATTTACTCATACCTCCTGGTTTATCGACTGCCTTCTGATGTGTGACAGGATTGGAATCAACTTAATTTCTCTCACTGTGTGTGTATTACTACATTCTATTTGTAACACAAGTGTTCCTGCAGAGCATCCGGAGGACGCCAGGAGGAACTCCATATTACTCACCTTCTGCCAGTCTGAGCTCAGTCTCCTCTTCAGCCCAACTCTATATTCCACATCCACCGTGCCAGATGGTACTTACTTGTCTGTCTGTCATCCACCGTCACCTGAGGTCTCTTTCCTGTGCACAGTGTGGAACCCGTTGCATTTTGGATCACATAGAGGCTTGATTGCACATGTTAGGACTCCTGGTGGTAGAGTGTTGCCATAGTCACACTAGTGTCTGCACAGGACGAGGATGTGATCAGACAAGCTTAGTTTATCGTCAATGATGACACCCAAGTTTCTGGCCTTTGCTTGTGTAGACAATCCCAAAAGGCCTAGGTTTGTGCTAATGTTGTGTTGTAGGAAAGGTTTGACTGGAAAGACCAGGAGCTCTGTCTTGAAGAGGCTGAGTTAAAGATCTCTAAACGTCTCTTTCTCATCCAAGCAGAAATGTGAAGGGTAGAAGAAGCTGTGTGAGTGGATAATAAAACCTAGGAATGTGGTGTAGATAGGGAAAAGAAGAGGACCAAGGACAGAGCCTTGCAATACACGTGTGGAGAGAGAACTGACCCTGCCAGCATATCTTGAAGGTTTTCCCTTGTAGGTAGGACCTTATCAAGCAGAGAGCTGTGCCAGAGACACCTAGTTGTAAGAGTGCCGACAGAAAGATTTGGTGGTTAACAGTGTCAAAGGCTGCAGACAGATCAAGAAAGATTAAAACAGATGACTGTGTGAAACATACAACAAGCTCTTTTGTTGTGTTTATGTTGAGCTGGAAATGGTTGAGCCCACAAGAGTTCACAAAACTGTCCACCACTTTCTGGTACTCTGTGATGTCTAAATATATACATGTGTTTTGTTTTTTTCATAGCTTAAACTTTAACCTTTTATGTCTACCTTTTTATGCTTGATCTTGATCACCCTAATTCCCTGAATAATCGAGCTGTAAATAGTCCCTTAACATGTTGATCCTGAGTGTGTATGTGTCACAGCTCAGAAGTATACAATTGACCTGGTGACCTGAAGTAGTAGGTGTGATGGTGAGCAAAGAAAAATGATTTAATTAAAACGGTTGAAAAAGAGGGCCTACCTGGCCTGTCAAGCATTTAGTCTCTTGGAGATCCGAAGGTATTCTAGGTTCTTATGATCTGTCAGTACCAAAAAAGGAAGCCTTGCCCCCTCCAACCAATGCCTCCACTCCTCCAGTGCAGCTTGTTCATTAGTGGTTCCTGAAAGGCACAGGGATGTTTCTAGTCTACTAACGATCGGATCCTGGGTCTGATTGTTAGTAGTTAAAGCATTCTTAGTGCAGTCAGACAATCCTCTGTAGAATGCGTCGATCAGCGTGGCCTCATTCCACTCACTACCAGCTGCAGTGGTGTGAAAGTTGACAATTTAGTCAATGGCTGATCTGGATCCCTGGGTTAAAGTTAATAAAGAATGGGAGGCTTCAAGAGCAGGATTGGCTGGGTCAAAGATTCTAGTTAGTTCAGCCCCAAACTCCTGGAAGGAAATACAGCACTCAGATCTGTGGGCCCACTCAGTGGTTCCCCACTTTTTTGCCTGACCTGTGAGCAGGGATAGCATGTAGGCTACCATGGCACATTCAGAAGGAAAAGCCAATTGCTGATTTCAAATATTAACGGCTGACAGTCTCTAACCTCTCCTCCATCCCTGTCTGGTGGGGATACCTTGGGCTTATGGGCAGATTGGTGCACTGTGTTAAGGAGGAAGCTGCTTCAGTAATGTGTTGAACATATTGGATACTTGTTTGGATAGATGACAATCAACAAAGTTGAAAGCTTCAATACTAGATTCATGAGAAATGAGGGCTTGTTCAACTCGCCTTTGCCAGTCACAGGAGATATTACTGGCTGGGTTCATGTTTGGCCACATCATTCTGTCAAAGCACTGGCCAATACAGAAAGCTCAGAAGGTAAAATGATTATATTGTACAGAATAAATATAGAAAGTGTCAGGGGTGCCGGGTCACAGGAGTGGGGCCAGGGATCTGCAGAGGAGACAGTTGGTGAGTGAGCAATGAGTAACAGAGTTAATGTTCATAAAGTTAACTGACTTACTTAGTAAAGCTGGTGTGGTCTGGAGGGAGTGATGTCACAAAAGCCAGTGGAAAGATAGCCAACTGTTGGTGGAAACTAGAGAGCCAGAGGTTATAGTTGGAGAGTAGCAAAATGTGGAGAGACGTCCTCCTCTTCATGCACACACAAACTGAATATAAAGAGAGCCGTGAACAGGTGCAATTAATGAACACAGGAGAAACAAATCAGAATAACGAGGGTTAAGCAGATGGCAATAAGAATGAAGAAAGCAGGAAGCGATCTAACAAAATAAGAGCGGGGACCAGAAGTAAAGCCAGGTTAATGAAACAGAAAAAAGAAAGAAAAGAGGAAGAGTGTGTCCAAGGTGAGAAAAAGGGAGAAAGAAAAACAAAGACAGCAATACAGTTTAGTAACAACAAAACTCTGTCAGTATAATTAAAAATTACAATATATTTGAGTGGAAGACTCGTGTACCATACTTACTTACATGAAAAAGTGGCCGATCCTAATACAAAACATGTGAAGTCAAAAAATGTTAATAAAAACAACACACAAAAGGCAAAATAATGAGCAAAAGGAGGTTCTAAAAAATGGGTTGGAATGGCAGTAGGGCAAAACAGGACAATATGGGGCTTGAGGCAGGAAGTGAAAACATACAAACATGAGAAAAAGAGTACAAGATCATGACATTTGTCTGATTCTTGTTATTGTCACTCAGTCATCATTATTTTTTCTTAAAGAACATAAAATTGTCAATTGCATTGGTCAAACTAAAACTGAATGGAAGTGTGATGGAAAAGAAAAAAGTACTAAGAAAACACAAGGAAGGGTAGCAGATTAAAATCAGCTTCTGTCGGAAAAACTGTGGGAAAATATACACCAGTCCCTGAGTCATCACACACACACACACACACACACACACACAGAGTCTACAGAACCTGTATTTTTTTAGGTTCATCTGAGCTCATCTGGGCGTGTGTATATGCATGTGTTTCCTCGCTAATAGTATATGAAAGCTACTTTGAGCTATCAATGGGAGATGCACATACGTTATGTCATTTTGACTATATACACACAGGCACGTACACACACAGAAAAGGCCACAGGCTAAGGTTTTTGAGCTGAGTAACTTTGGCTTGTCACAGTTGCTGTTAGCCTAAACAGAGGAACCTCTCTCTCGAACATGCACACACACCTAGATCGCATGACATTGGTGTTCCATGTGTCACCATATCACTATATAGAGTGTAAACCACCCTGACAAGAGAAAATGATGGTGATTAAGTTCGAGTGCTTAGCAAACCACACCCTCAGTGTGACAATTATTACTGTATATACAGTTATGCCTGGAAGAGTTTTTATGATTTTTCATACACCACCTCAATAGAGCCAAAATAATTAAATCAAAATGTGACTGAAGTGTAGTCTTTTAGCTTTATTTTAGGAGGTTTCACAAAAATATGGCATTTACCATTTAGGAATGGTAAATCCATTTTAAATAGAGTGCCACAATTTTAGGGCACTCAGTAAGATTTGGGAAATTGACTGCCAAAATGTTAACTGACCAAGTGCGGTCCATTCCCTCAGTACTTAAAGACAAATGAAGTAGGTCTTAAGTTGATATCACATACTGAGTTGGCATTTGGCCGATACCAATATGAAATCCAAAGAGATTTCAGTGCAAATGAAGGATGCCTTCATTAGGCTGAAAACACAACATAAATCCTTAAGAGAAATTGCAAAAACCTTTGGCATGGTCAAATTAACAGTTTGGTACATTCTTAACAAGATAGAAAGCACTGGTGAGCTCAGCCATTTAGAAAGGCCTGGAAGACAACTGAAGTGGATGATCACACAATCCTTTCCTTGGTGATAAAAAACTCCTTCACAACATCAACAGAAGACAAGAATACTTTGGAGAAGGTGGACACAACACAGTCAAAATCTACAATTAGGAGACGCCTTCATAAATGTAAATGCAGAGGGTTGACAACAAGGTGCAAAACACCGGTAACATTGAAGAACAGGAAAGCCAGATTAGACTTTTTGCAAGAGGGAAAATATTTCACTGACTTAAGAATGTATTGATCTTATGACCGTGGGGCCTGAGATAAATTGATCAATAGTATTATTGTGAGTTAACAAAAATACAATAGCTGTAACATATTGTATGAAATCCATCCAATAAACTGTGAATAATTTGGGGAAATATCAACAACAATTCAACTTTAACACAAGTAGCAGAAGAAGAACTCTGTTGCGACCACTAGAAATCTCTGAAAATAACAGCCAGTTGATGAAACCCTTACCCAGGAGCAATTTAATACTGAGAAACAAATATTTGAAAGACCAAAGGCCACAGACCAAGATTTCTCAGACAACAAAGACAGCAAGACATCAGATCCAGCTAATTCAGTTGCTGGGGGGTTTGCACTGCTGCACTGATGGTGCAGTTCTCATACGCTGCACCAACACATTACCTCCCACGCAGTCAGACAAGTAATGACCCCTCTGGTCACTTTACCGTGGGTTAGGCTGTTAGTAGGAACATGAAAATGCAAAGACACAGCACCTAAATATTGAACAGCTAAAAAAAAATAACTCAGTGGGTCTACAAATGCTATCTTTTAGATACACTAGGGTACTAGGCCAACATATTACATTTATTTGTTTGATAAAATCCTAATGGAATAATTCCAAAATTCAGTTTAAAATATGTAAGTTTGGTTTCTGGTCCCAAGAAAATCACTGACACAGCAGGAGCTTTTGAAGGTATTGTTATGAAAGTAAAGACTTACACTGAGGGCTGACAGGAAGATCTGGGTCTCTGGAGCAGGTGGTGGAGAGTCCAGCCTGGACCTTCCTACCAGAGGGTGACACCTGGGCACACTGAACAGGAAACAGGATATGGCCTTGGTAAGAATGTACAAATGAATCAGGCTCAATCGAGATGACCAAGTTCTGCACAGATTTTATTACTGGTCATCAGCGCACAGTGCAGGATATTTTCTGTCCGACTTGATCCCAACTTGCTCTGACATTATACATACAACACTCAAAACCTGAGGGCATGATGGGAAATGCCTGGCTCTCACCTGATTTAAGTTGGTGTTGGATCAACAACGTGACGTTTTATCAATAATCAGAATGTATGTCTTCAATTCCTTTTTTTTGAATGACTGCTCTGCATTTATGTAGTTTCAGGTTTGTCAGCTCATCGGAGTCATGCAGGTGAAACTATAAAGAAACTATCACTAAAACAATCATGAATTATTCGAGACAAAATAACATTTTCTTTAAACTGCACCTATCTTAATGGGATGTGAGTATTTGCTACTTCCTGCACAGACTGTAGCTTTAATGCTCCTGGAAACTGTCCATTTTGATTGCACTTTTTTATCTCTGCCCCCCAATCTGCTGTCCAGGCAGTTAATCTCAAATGACCTTATTGTTTCTCTGCCTCAATGCTCAGATTGGGCATATCAGGAAATAATGCTGTAGGTGTTGAACTTTGTCCTCGCAGTGGAGGTGAGTTGATCTGGTGACAATGGGAGGCAAAGACAAGATGGCAATAAGAGGCAAGATGACGTGTGTAGGTGGTCCCATGTGGTCTGAGTGGGGGGAGACTCCGTGGAGAGATAACAGGTTTGCTAGCACAAGCACCACAACACATACAAATGGTTCAGATTCCAAATTGACCTTTATCGATTCTCTTCTCGTCCAAATATTCAGTCCAAAAAATGTTTTCCAAATACAATTCAAAAAGACATAATAAAATGATTATTCTTTATTGTGTTTATGTTTTTTAAAAAGCAACTTAAAGAGACAGTAGAGCTACTATAGTAACTACTATACTATCCATAATATCATAACACAGGAGGAGGTTAAATCACTGCCAAGCAAATTTTTATTGTTTCCCATAACACCAGCTTTTTAATGTACAAATATAGGTGTGCTATCAATTATGTTATTGTGCCCTAGGAAAGAATACAAGTGTGCAAATATTCAGTTAAATTATGGGCTTCACTTTGAATATTTGGACCTAACATGAAACAGATTCTCATCATGTTGCAGCATGTTGCAGTGGGTCAGTTTTCACATCACAGTCGGAGGTTAAATACATGGTTCAGTCATTGTTTGGTTTGCCACTGAAGAGAACTCATTGAACTAAATACTCCAGAACTAAACTGTACTGTCACTTTATGCAGCAGTTCCCCTCAGTCTGCATCATTATCTCAACCTGTCACAAGATGTACACAAAGTACACAAATAGAAAGCCATGATAAACAAACATGATGTTCTCCTTGGTGTCATCTGCCAGCCTTAATAGATTGTGTCCAGGCCCTATGGTGTATGTGTATTTCCATGCCTTTGCTCTACTATTCTATTTATTATAGTTGCCAACAATGACTAAAGGCACAATAACTATTATATAGTAGTGTATGTGATAAAAACTAGTAATTTAGTGCTAACACCCATTTGCCCTCGTCATTCTGATCCTTTCCATTCTATGTACATGTGTGTGATTGGCTTTTAAGTCATTATATGAGTCATGGCCACAGTGAGCATTTTGATTAGGGTTAAGTAATACAGCTGTAACATTACCCTAATTAATTAGGCTCCAGAGAAGCATAAAGCTAGCTGCAGGCTAAAGTCTTATTAAATAAGTTATAAAATAATAAATTATAAAGTTTTATTCTGACAGCTTTTCAGAATAATGTTGCCTTTGGGTGAAAATTATTGGTTAGTCACGGAGGAGATTATCATTTTATATTTTTTTATAATTGATGATTGATTGAATATGATTTATAATTAGCAAAATATTAAATGCGTTGGTAGCTTCAGCATATATAACCAAATATGTGCACTTTTACAACATTAGTGAACTGATCCACATGACAGTTATGTCTTCCTATTGTGTCTATACATTATGTGATTTATGTACAGTAATTAAATGCAATTATATGCTACTTTAACACACATTTATAGCAAGACTAACACTAATAGCATGTTAATCCATAGGGACCAACATACTATAAGAACTAGCTGAGCAAACAATAGCTGCCAAATGAAAACGGGTGCTAAACATGTGTATACTGTGTGTCAGGATAGCAGTGGAAGATATCTTCGATAAATAGCTTGTGCATTTGTATTGTATATGTGCATTTATAAAAGGCACCGACAGGATGTTTGTGCCTTTGTGATGTATGAGAGGAAGACTGGTTCTGTCAGGTGTGAAAATGAATGTACGTTCGTGCTTTCAGTTGTGCTGCCATGCATAAAGTGAGCGACAAAACTGTAACACTTGTTGAAACTGCCTGTTATAATTTGATGTGAACTGAATACATGTGGGTCTTTTTTTTTTGTTTGTAGAAAACATTTGCATGTAAAGAACTGTCAGTACAGGTTCATGTGGTTGGTGTGTTTTCAAAGCACACGTCATGCAGTCAGTAGAAAAACGCTAAGTAGCAGGACGATCAGACACCCATGGCTGAATTATGGAATGGTTCTGTTAAGAGTGAGAAATACTGTCTACATCAGCAATTTTTTTGCTGTTATATTCAGCGTTGCTAATGTTATATTACTCACATTTATTACTGAACGAGAGCAACACTGGTGGATATTTATACTTAGACTCTTATTTGCTAAACCCTACGATTGAAGTAGGTAGTAATCTTACAGGCAGTCACAGTTAAAAAAGGTCACAGCACAAAGCCATCTCTAACTTTCTTGCCTATGAAGAGATGAGTGTCTACAGTATCTGAATAAGAAACTGTAACAGGGTACAGGGTATTCACATATACTGCTGTTCTGAGCATGTAATTTATGTACTATGCTCCAACCATAAATCACATCTGGAATCATATTAGGTGAGAAAGACTGGAGCGGGGGTAAAATTATTTATAACCAGACAACTGATAACCAGTAGGTGGTTTCTTCCTGTGCAGTAGTTTAGAGACCATATTTATATGTCCATATTTACCACATCAACATGAAAGATTTAAGGTATTAAAGGTGTGAAAGAAGAAGCTTATGTTTAAGCTGTCAGATACAGAATGCTGTTGAGGATGATGGTGAATGTAGCAGCATCAGGACATGAAGGCTCTGACAATGAAGCCGTAAATACACATTCAGGACAGAGACAAAGAGTAGAAAACACGTAAATGGACAAACACACACAGGGCCAACAAAAAGGTGCAGTACGTGACAGAGCAGATGTCCACAGACATACAGGAGTAACCTCAATGGTAAAGTTCAGTGTCTGTGTCTCGAGCTGTGTGCACAATCCAATAATCATTTTTTATATAATTTCATATGTTGTTGATACCTCTGAGTTAAAGAAGACCACTCAGTCTGATAGTGGAGCAGAATTCAAACTGATCATACACGCGTAAGGCTTCCAGAACACTTCCAGAACAGATTAATAGTTATAATTTCATCATAGCAGCGTAAAGAGACAAGAACCTGAGCTGATACTACTGTAACAGTGGTGGTAATGACAGGGGATAAATAAAATGTTTGTAAAAACTATAGATGCTCAGAAAACCAACACCTCCTGCATCACATTACCGACAGTGCCCTTAATGTTATTCTGTAGGATACTTTCAGTAACATGGGGATTAATTTCCTTTCATGACGACATAACTAAATTCTCTGGGTTAAACTCTGCTCTGCTGATAATTTCATACACATTTCCATATTTTCATACATTTTCCACATTGTGTCTTTTGTACCCTGTCATTTCGTCTCATCCTTTCACATCTCTGATCTGGTGGCCAATAGGTGGAAAACACAACAGCAAAAGTGAAAGCGCTACATTTACAAAACACAACGATAAAGATATGAAAACTTAACAAAAAAAGGAAAAAAAATTGAACAACAAAAGAGGAAATGCGAAATTTTACAAAACACAACATCAAATGAAAAAGGCAGCAACACTGTGCTATTATCATCAAAGGCAGCAGCAATAGTTTGGAGCATGTAGATGAAAGCATAGTTGGTGTGTAGGCTAATTTATTAATGCAAAGGTCTTCGTTTTGCAGCATATGTTTTTGCTGTATTCAACATACACAGTGGGTGGCATTTCCTGTCCAAGGCCAAGGCCACACAGAATGTGGGATAGTTTGTGTGTGGGAAGGTGTAGGAGAGGCAAAAAAATATACTGTATAATAACTCACACAGTGCTTAGTTTATCTCCTTGGCATTTCAGTCCTATCTGTGTATTTAAGTGTTTTTACAGTTCTGCAAACAGGCTTCAATATGGCTATCTGAAGTGTGGATATATTCACTTGATGTTCTGCCTATGGAAAACCTCTAACCAGGGACATGGAAAATGCTGCCATTCCTTGCAGCAGTCCACACACCCAGACTTCATGATTACTGATAAAGCTTTTTAAACATATCGCTTTGTTTCTTTATCCTCATCTTCCCTTCTCTATGCTCACATGTCACTTGGAAACAGGAGAGAGTGCCACACTTCCAAGAACTAAATCCTTTATTCAAATGATACTCTTAAAACTGAATCCCAAAAATGAATGCACTGGAGGATCTGCTTGGGAACTTTTCACTACCATTGAGCCAATCCAGACTGACAAAGCACTAGAGGAATATATTGGCATGTATGAATGAAAAATCCACTTGTCCCTAAGGCAAAAGCACACCTTGCAGTCCCTGCTACGCTTAGTGATCTGATTTACAACAGGAGCAGTTCTCATCTGATTTCATGCTGATTTTCTTTGTTTCTGTGTTTGACTGGAGTTTTGTGGCCCAGTGATCAGGTATTTGGTCGTACAACATGGTTAAGACCAGTATCCTTCATTTTAGTGTGCATCAAAAAATGTTTTATTGTATGCATTTTTTTTTATCCATTTGAAACTAGTGATCTTGCATAATTCATTAATAAATTTAGCTATTCAGGCCACAGCCAAGTGCTGTAACAATGTTGAGCTTTTTCACACACACAAACCATTGTATAATAATAATTAATACTTTATTAATCCCATTGGGAAAATTCTTTGTGGATTCTGTCATATTATTTAGGTCGTTAAACACTATGCATATTTAACAGATATAAAAACATACACCGATTTATTTAGGCTTTTTGACCATCCTGGTGTGATGGTCAAATCTACCTGTTTGTTTCCTCATGGACGCAGTGGGAGGACCGTCCCCCTGACCAGAGTGTGGCCTTCATTAACTACACCTGTACAATCTAATGTAATCCAGCTCTGCCATGAATTCTACTTTTACCATGATATATTTTCTCAGCGTTTAAGTTCAAACTGTCAAAAGGACATAACATCAGCGATACCTCTTAATATAAAACACTCCAGTTCAATAATAATACAATGCACTCCAGCATGAGTAGACATACAGCGGAATTACTGACAGTTTCAAGTTAAACACTGAGAAGTGATAACATTGTTCAAGTAGAATTTATGGCTGAGCTGATGTGTGTGTTCGATTGCATTAGATTGTACAGGTGTACCTAATAAAGTGGCCAATGAGTGAATACACAAGTAAATAGGTCACTAACTATGGAGGTCAATGTAAATAGAATAGAGTTAAGCCAGATGGGAAAGTGCAAGATCTGCAGATGCAGTAAGAATATGAGAAGTCTTCAGTGGAAAGCAGTGTTGTAAGGGAATGTGGGATATATTTATAGCTGATAGAATATGATGATCCACAAACATGCACAACTTGTATCATTTGTAAACTTTACTTTATGGGAACTAAACAGACTAGTCAAAAATCAGTGTGGCTGGAGGACTCCTATTAGAATTAAGAGCCCATTTATCGTGACAGACCTCAATCAGGTCTGGTTGTTAAATCAGGTCTCGCTGAACCTGCTTCTGGACCAATTTAAGGAAAATCCAATTTGTTGCCCAAATTGCTGGGTTTGATTTTCTCAGGGATTTAGAAGTTATACGCAGTGTTTCTCTGATTCACATTACTTTGCTGCATAAGGACCTTTATAGTAACTTCCTCATCAGTTGAGGCTTGGGTGCTATGGTGGGATATTCATGACTGCTGATGTACTGGCTGAGTAAATAGTGTATATTAATGTAGTACTTTTGTTTGGTAGTGCTGTGTGATTTATGGGCTTTATGATTCACCTCCATGTACCATTCTGGATACTTAGTAAGAAATGTAACTGGCCAAGAAATGCATGGCATTAAGGTAAATATTTTAGCCAAGTAAATCTACCATCCACAGCAGCACACATTATGGACAACCACTCTTATTCATGTCAACATTTTCATTTTATTTTGATGTTACATCCAGAATTTGCTGTATTGTAATTTTTTTTATCTGGGTGAGCAAATTTAATTTGATTCCTGAAAGCGAAAACAGATAAAGGACATAATGGTGTTTTTCACTGTTACAGGGGAGTTCTGGGGTTTGTTTGATGCATTGATGCATGCACACGTGCTCTATTATAGTTGATAGTATTCCATCACTCCAAATGATGAACTTTACATACAAAGCAGCTGAGGCTCGCGGCTGTGCATTTGTGTCATCTTGTATGTAAACTCAGATTTTAACGCTTCTTTATTTAGCAAATTCGAGAGGATAAACTTTTTGAAAATTGTTTTTTCTTGTGCTGGGAAACACCAGGATAGTGGCTTCCACAGTGATATCACCTGCATGTGCACCTCCTGATCAGCATCTTCAGCACATTTGTTGTTGTGCATGTTATATATTTTTAGATTTTGCATCCCTTTTCCTTGGGACAGCAACTGCTGTCACCAGTCTCTGTATGTTTGCAAAAAACTAAAACAAATCAGACACCTTTGGTTCTTTAATCTTTTTGGGCACAGTTCAAATGCCTTAACTTTGCCTTAACTTTGTATTTTGGAAATCCATATGACATTTCATCATTAGAGCTTTGCGGTATCAGTCTGTGTGATAAACACAATTCCATTACTTACTAATTTGTGTTTTCACCTTTTCCAATTAAAGTTTTAACCCAAAATTCTCACTATACCTCAACTTTTTTCCCACAGTGGTTGTGAACACAAACTGCCACAAAAGCAAGTCAATTTAAAGTAAAGATAAAATAAGGTGAAACCAAAAGTGGGCTGCCAGAAAAATGCTTTCTCAGTCCACACATTTAATAAAGCAAAACTAAGAATTGCACCCAGAACACTCACAAAAAGTGAACTTGACATGAACGCAACACAAAGCTTTTAATATTTGGCACAGCTGATGCCACTTTTCTTAATGAGGAACTCCACCCACCAGCCAACAGAGCTATCCCAGCCTCACAGAGCATAGGTGTAATGTCCATGTGGAGTATGATAATGTGTCGGTTTTTGTAAATCATGGTGTACAAGCACAACACAACAAATTTTTAGGCTGAGCAACTAAACTGTCTAGTAAATGGAGAATTATGCAATAAATTGCAGTGTAGTTGTTTATGCTATATTGTGTCATTTTCAGTCTAATAGGTGGAATTTTACTTTTTGTTTCACATCAGTGCCATAAATCTCTTTATTCGGTGGATCCACTAATGTTGTGTTTGTCAGTGGAAAGGTAAAGAAAAACCATCAGTTTTCATTAACTATGCAGCCATAACACTAACGCTGTGCATTTCATTATTCTTAATGATTCACTCAAATGAGTGTTAAATGGTTTATATAGCGTCCGATTCCATAAAAGCCTTCTGTGGTTGTACTGTATGTTCAGAAATATTTTCTGACATTTAAAGGTTTTCTGTTGATGAAGCATTAATGGTGGGACACATTATTAGATAATGGGAGATGGAAAATGCTATTAGCAGTGAGGCAGTTTGGGAAATGTCAGAAAAACAATAAAAATATAACCCAGACTGTAACTGTAAAAAATCAACCCGAAGCGGTGTTAAAATAAATACTTCTGAGAAAAATCACACAATGCTTTAAGACTCTATGTCTTCGGTTCTAGTGGAATTCCATCATGCTGATATACTCTTATTTAATAATTTGCAATTTCAAAACAGAGTAATATATTATTGAATCTTTATCCAGCCCAGAACATCCAAGAATTTGTGTTCACATTATCCCCTTTCACACATGCAGGTCTGGCGCATGCATTACTCACGGACATAGTCATTTGGAAATGCGTCAAATCAAGGAAGTAATCCAAGTGATTTCGGTAAGGGGTGGTCTCTGGGTGGAGTCTGCAGGACGCAGGACGTGACACTCAAAGTAAGCTGCAGAAATAGTTTCTCACTATTTCTTGCATTTGTCGCACAATTTCAGTGACTGCCCTCAGAAACCGAACTTCCTGAATCTCATCTTCTCTCCAGTTAAGACACCTTTTCCAACACTAGCAGTGGCTTCTTTGTGCAAGTGATTCCTCTTCTACACTGTCAGATGTTTGTATTTCCAGTTGCATAATAGAAATGTAAATCCACAGCTTTATAAACTCCACAGTTTTGACCTATGTCCTCAAGCCAACGGTTAGTTCTCAACAGGCAGCTTTCTTTCATGGTACAGTGAACATTTTCCATTGGTTGCTGTTGCGATTCCTGCAGTTTCCGCTGATGCTGTATAGTAGCTCAGAAACCAGCATGTGTCCCTCTTTACTGGCAGCAATAAAAACACCTGCAGAACAGCGGTGTTTAAATTATTTCATCAGGCAAAAACCAGCTAATGGAAACCCTGTTCTGTGACACAGGATAAACATCAGGCATATCGGTCAGTTCATGTTGGCGCAGTAAACCCACCTTGAGTGGCCACAGTAAAAAAGTGCTGTACACTCATGGTTTTCTTAAAAAACACTATTAAACTACTTTAAGCCTTATTAAGAAATTGAAAATATTACTGCTTATGCAGGTAATTTTACTTTTGAACACAGTCAAGTCCATATTAGGCACAATTTCATAATGTTGGCTTTGCAGGCACCTTCACAATGTATCTGAAATGAAACACTCAAGATATGCTTTGAATGTAAACTGCTTTAATTTAGCATTGTGCTAACAGTTACTTTCTTTCAGCCCTTCTACCTTTATCACTGTTAATGTTAGTGACTTCATTTTTTGGCTATTTTCTGCATTTTCCTGCTCATGTTGGTATCCATGTTTTTTATGTTTGGCTGCAGTCTAAATCATTCTATCTTTTCCTGTCTCACATCCTCCATTGCACTCTCTCATTTCTTTCCCATCAGCCCACTGTAGCCTCCGGGGAGGTGGTCTGCCAAGCAAGTGGGGCTGTTTGACAGGAGACAGACGACAGGAAGGAGGGAGGAGCAGATTAAAGAGGTGACAGCTCTGAGCAGCCCTCCTGGAATTACTGTTATCCTAGCAAAGTGGTTTGTTAGTGTGTGATACTTGCAGCTGTATTGTCTGGAGCATTAGCTCTCAGCAGGGTCTGGCATGGAAAATTTGTCCTGTACGAGGGGAAAATAAAAGAATGATTAATTTACTCCTTTGACAAAGCATGACACCATGGCCGCAACCTGGAGGGAGACAGGATTCATGTCCTGGAGCCTCCTGGTCTTGGATGTAAGTTGAGTAGATTCTTGCCAGGTGAAAAAGTGTTTGATTTGGTCTCCTTGTTAGATGAGTGCATGTTGGTATAACAAGGCCGTAGCAGACAACTATTAGCAGAGTCTGTACTGAATCAGCAGTACCTGCATTTTTGGAAACCCAGTTTTTATTTTGTTAGCGATCAAGAGGCTTGTGCAGGAATAAAAATCTACAAACTGAACCTCGATGTGTCACTGATAATAGATCACTGCAATCTGCATGTGGCAATAAGTTCCACAGGAAATGATTATTGTATCTTTAACAGTGTAAGTTTACCAGATAACACACAGATTAAAGGCAAAAGACACTCTTCACTCTAATTCCACCCAGTCATTATCCACTAAAACTTCTGCCTGACATTATGAATTATGTGCCATTTGGCAGCGAGTGGCTGCTGCAGATGAAGCCTGTCTTGTTAGATTTTCATTAGCAATAGGAAAAATGAACATTTGAGGAATATACAGTATTGTGACAAACACCACGGACATATGCACCCATTCTTGCAAAAAAAAAGAAAAAAAAAAGACCTTTCATGTTCATCCTTTGTTTTCCCATTGTGCTGTACTGTACATTATTATTATTATTATTATTATTATTATTACTTAACTTACCAAGAAAAATTCAGGATGTGCCTTGCTGTTTAGAAATAAACCTGTCTCTGATTCTGATCTTATTCACAATGGATGCACCAGTTCTAATATAATCTGAGAAGGTTTTGATTCAATTTTATCAAAATGAGTAGGAGCACATGTGTAGACAGTGAGGTAAAGTGAGGGAAAGGAGGAGTTCTCTATAGATAGATAAGGTGTGTGTGTGTGTGTGTGTGTGTGTGTGTGTGTGTGTGTGTGTGTGTGATCTAAAAATCCAATTCCACTAAGTGCTACAAGCTGGACACTGCTATCAGAAGCATAAAGAGGGAGACAGGGGAAGAATACAGATTACTGACTAAATGAGTCCACACATACACACCTCAAGTTTGTAGGTATTTTATGTACAGTATGATGTGCACCTACCCACCATTAATAAATCAAGAAAGCAATATTTTTTTGTGGGGCAAGGTGCTGGAGTTACACTTTAACGTACTGACTGAAATAAGGTGCTGAAGCTGAAACTGAGCAACATAAGCAATTAGATTTTCTTTAAACAAAAATACCAATAAATTAACCAAAATGATATTAAAATGGGATGATTCTGGAAAATATTTAGATAATTTTAAATCAATGGAATAAACTTTTCACTTATAACATAAAAGATGTGCATCAGCTACATGTTTGTATCTGACCATACTGACCACACACATTATATGCATCCAATTTTACAAAAGAACATCAATGTACAGTAAATCAGTAAGTAAGGGGTTGAACTCACTTCTCTCTTCTTTTTTTTCTGTGTCTCTGTGTAAAAACAGAGCATCTCAGGACTTTCCATAGTACAATATATCAAAACAACAACATGTACTGATGTGAGCAACAGCAATGAGGCGTCAGAGGAGTAAGCTCTCACTCCCAGGGTCGGCGGTTTACAACCAGTGTCCATGGACAAGACACTGAACCCCCAAAATGTCCACAAAGTCCAGCCACTGAGGGTGGACATGCCAGTGGTTCCAAGCCCAGCAATTGCCAAGTCCATGTATGGACCATGCTTTGCTCTTACAACCTCAACTATGGGATAAAAAAAGCTGTAAGCAACAGCTACATTTTTGGTGATTAGACACAAATATGTGAAGCATCTTCACTTAAAGGAAGACATGAAGACATGAAGACATGAAGGAGACGAGACTCAACTGCAGTTTATACACTAGTGGTGGAACAGAGCCAGCAGCAGACTGATAAAAACCATGGTGTTTGGGGGGGATGCGGTTTGAAACGGAACAACACAGAAAAGTTGGCACGTCTCAGATCCATCCCCAGAAGCAGCTCTCCACTCTGATAAAGTCTATTTAAGATGGACTCCTTCCAAAACGCTTTTAAAAACATTCAATCCACTAATCAGATAGTGCTTTTATTAATCTAATAACCACCTATACAGACTTTCAATAGGAGAAACACCAGGTTTTTTTTCTCCTACTTCCCGATCCTGTGTGTAAAACACAGCTATATACAAAATTAGGATCAATTCATTATTTTTTCAACAGCTAAAACACAAACACAAATCTTTTATCATTGTTGTTCATAATGACTTAACTGGAAACAATGTAGGAAGCAGCTATAGACAAAAAGAAGAAGACAACAGCCACTCATGGTGTGACATGGTGTAAAGGACGGAGCAAAAATGTGTCAGAGGTGGGACACGTCGCAGTTGCCTCCAGTGGAAATGCGGGAAACACCACCAGTTGCACTATCCTGAATTAGGAATTAATAACCTATTAGTAATAATGAGAAAATATAATGTTGGACTTATTAAACGGGTACACCCTGGACAGGTCGCCAATCCATTGCAAGACAACCACTCACACTTTCACGTACACCTACGGACAATTTAGAGTCTCCAATTAACCTGACTGCACAATGCTAACCACTACACCAGCATGCTGCCCCAGCTACACATCCTTATTGTCAAAATCCTAAAAAACATCAAGATAAAACTTTTTGCCAATATCGCACACCACTAATGCATGCTGTACATACACAATTCATACACAACGTGTCAGATCTGTAAAGCGTTAAAGTAAAATGATCAAACACGTAAGAGAAACCTTCCTTGTGCAGAAGGCAAGGACATCTGTACGAGAGATCAAAGATAACCTGAATCTTTCAGACAGATGTGATGAGATGGAAACTCACCATTCTGCCTCATTATGAGGCTCCTTCCTTCTTGTTCAAACTGTCATACTGATCAAATGAGCATCTGCAGACTCATTAATTCCAGTCAGAGACAATAATGTTGGAAGTAACGTTACAGAAAAAAATCTGTATGTTCTAGTCAATCTGGATAACAACTTGTATAAATAATGTAAATATGGATTAGATATAAGAATACGATAAAAGCACCTAATTTTAACGGCTTTCTACAGTCTTAGCTTTAAAATTGTTGTACGGCAAATTCTACATTTTATTAAACTAATGCTGAAAATACTATTTACTATATTTTTAGTATAGTTTCTGAAGCAGCGCTGTTGTGCTATTTGACTCTTAAGAGTAAACTTCTATTAGTGCTTACACATTTAGTCCTGAAGTTCTTGTGACTGATATTTGTTATTAAATATATTAAATATTTGTTTTAAAGGTCTCTATCAGTGCTAATTACAACAGAGATTACTGAGCCTGCTTAGATTACAAAAATATGTAAAGGAAGATGAGGAACACAGAACCATCCATCCAGGTTTTAGTCACCTATAATTTGTCACAATGACGGCACAGTTCATTTAAGGCTCAGTTTGTCATTAGATGAAAGATTGTGTAATGTCTTGTTCATTACCAACAGATGTCAAGAACAAGCCAGCCCCCCCAAAAATAGTTTATTACATGACAAATATTCAACCAGGAACAAAGTACTGATGGCAAAAACACATAATTTGATTTGATTGTAAAGTAAAAAACAGTGTAACTGTTTCTGTATTAAATCAAGTCATTCAGCGAATGTGCAGAAGTTCCTGTTCAGTAACGAATTTTCTCTGTAATGGTTTTGTACCAAGAAGCATGTGTGCTGGTCACTTTAATGTTGAATAATGTAGTGAAATGCCACATCAGGATATCTGTCTGTCAGGCTGACATCTACAATGACATTTTAAAATGCCACAAATGTGTGGTAGTTTGTCACATCTGCTATGTAATTATTGTCAAACCTACATTCTGTACATTTGAACACTAACACAAATCCAAATATGTCCGTATAGTATGTGTATCCCTCCCTCTGAGTTTCATACTGCTGTTGTGCTCCCTATATGCTGCCCTATTTCCCCTCAGCTCCTCAGCTCACCAGTCCCTCACTCCCTTTTATTTCCTTTCTACTTTACTGGGAAGATATTAGGAGAAACCATTATAGCATCCCATCCTGCAGTGTCAGCCATTTACTGACCCATACACACACTCAAACACACACACTTGTGCTTTGCTTCTGCTCTTCATTCTCAAGCTCTAGAAAATGTGCTAGAAAATGCCACGTTAAATTTTAACTCCACTATATTACTGTCTACGTTCCAAGGTAGGACTTGATTGAAAATCAGTTTGTTTTACATCTTAAAGAAAGGAGGAAAAACTGAATGGAGAAAACCTCCAGCAGAACCAGGGCAGCCATCTGCCTTGATCGGTTGGGGTGTGTGGAAAGAAAGGCAGAGAAGAACAACAGGTCACAAAACAACAACAATAACAGACATCAAAACACTTTTTAGTACATTTTAGCTAAAAGTTTTAGGAACAATTTTGATTAATTCGTTACTATTCCTTTAGCTGTATTAGCAGATACAGCTAAAATGTTGTAGAGTGTTATCAAAGGGAAATGGCAGCGCTGGCAGCAATATTACTAACATTTTGTTTTAAATGCTGGAGCGTGTGGGAAACACTTGCTGCCAAAAATTGTAGAAAATAATAAAATAGTCAAGTTTTCTGATGCAACATTATTAGTCAACTTACAGTTAAGAACTTCAGCCC
>OMLM01010766.1:7569-27848 GCA_900302695.1 Helostoma temminkii
AATATTGTGGAATTATAACCTTTTTTACAACTTGCATTTTCAAGCTACATTGTTTAGTCTTACTGCATCCAGTTTGAATGGCGCTTGATTTACAGATCTTTTTACGAATTTCTTGTATGACATGTATGCTTCCTCTCTTTTTCTCACTCCAGATGTACTTGGGACTCGGAAAAATGCTTCTTCAGAGGTAAGAAAAACGTTTTTATATTTGGAGGAAGTGTGTAACCAACATTTGGTTTGGTTAGGAAACACACGTTTATGTTAAACAATTATAAATAATCGGAATTCACCCGTATGTAGTCGACACATCCTCTTTTCCTTCCTCTTTGAAACATGCGAATACTACATATTGCTGCAGACTTGCAATGAGCTGTTTTTCTCTTCTAATTGTTCCCTCTACTCTGTTTGCACTAACAGAGCTCAAGCACCGCTATGTCTCAGACCATGAAAAAAACAATCGGTCATCGTGGAATCAATCCCACTGGGGAGACCACGTATAAGAAGGTGGGAGACTAGCTGTCACGGACTGACTCACTTTTACATTCACTTACTTAAGAGTAATAATAATAATTGTAAGGTATTGGTCATTTCACAACTGAGCTTTCTCTTTCTTCCAGACACCCTCATCGGCCCTGAAAGGTGCTATCCAGTTAGGCATCACTCACACAGTGGGCAGCTTAAGCCAAAAACCTGAGAGAGATGTGCTGCTGCAGGATTTTGAAGTTGTTGAAAGCATCTTCTTCCCCAGGTGATTGTTTTCAACTGTAAAATAAAGATGCGTTAAAAAAAAACAATTTTATGCATGTTGTATCTTCTGTTTAGGGATATCTTGTGCAGACAACATGAATACTCCTTTTTTAACTTTGTATGTGGTCTGATCCTAAGCCTCTTCCTCCTTTTTCTGACAGTGAGGGGAGCAATCTGACGCCAGCCCACCACTATGGAGACTTCATGTTCAAGACATATGCCCCAATTGCCTTTCGCTACTTCAGGGAGATGTTTGGCATCCGCCCTGATGACTACATGGTATTCTTGTTTACTCAATATCTTTTGTTCACAGAAAATGTGCACAAGCTAGCAGAACAATGTAACTCTGAAGATAGGGGGTGGGGCGTGGAACACGGGGGGGGAGGAGCAGTGATTGAGGAACTGAAAAGAGAAAACTAGGGAAGTGTGAAATAATGTAGTGTTAACACTGGAAGTGGAGCAGCTGTCAATACAAAGTCATGTCTAACTGTTGATTTACATTTTTCTAACCCCGTAAGTCTGTTGTTGTCACGTGTCTAACCATTGTGCTCTGGTTTGGTTGTAGTATTCTCTGTGTAATGAGCCGTTGATTGAGCTGTCTAACTCTGGGGCCAGCGGATCCCTCTTCTACGTCTCAAGTGATGATGAGTTCATCATTAAGACTGTGCAGCACAAAGAGGCAGAATTTCTGCAGAAACTACTACCAGGGTACTTTATGGTAAGATCTGATGAGGGGACGTGTTTACATGGTGACTAGGGATGCACCGATTGATCAGCTGGAGACTGGAATGGGACTATTTTAAACTTGATCAGCCAAAATTGGTGACAGTACCATCATTCTGAGAAGTTTGATTTGGTGCCAATCACATTAATTGCATTACATGCATGATTGTTCACGTGATGCACCAGAACTATAGGTCTTAGAAAGAAAGGAAATCAAAATAAGGTTATTTAAAAAAAATCTGAATCTGCCATAAACATGGCATTCGGTGCATCTCTATCAGTGACTGATTTGTTCATTTGTTTTATTTTCATAATTCATTAGTCATTCATTTTAATTTGAAATGTGAAATGCGTGTCATATTTTAGTTATTATTATTAAGGATTTTAATCCTGCTTTTAATAACATTTTAAGTCCTCCTTCCATCTTCTCTGCTCTCCTTCAGAACCTGAACCAGAACAAGCGGACCTTATTACCAAAGTTTTATGGACTCTACTGTGTCCAGTCGGGAGGTAAAAACATTCGTATTGTAGTCATGAATAATTTGCTCCCTAGTGCTGTGCGAATGCACTACAAGTTTGATCTGAAGGGCTCCACCTATAAGAGACGGGCCTCGCCTAAAGAGAGGGAAAAGGCTGTGCCTACATACAAGGATCTGGATTTCATGCAGGACATGCATGATGGGCTGCTACTGGAAGGAGACAAATACAATGCTGTTCACAAGACCATCCAAAGAGACTGTCTGGTGAGAACCACAGAATTGTCTAAACACAAGGCTATTGGCACTCTGTTGTTTAATTCATTAAAAAAAACTGTCAATGTGCACATAGTTTATAGGTAGAATATGTGGAAAATCAGGTCCCTGTGTTCCTTGATTTCCTTTCAGCTCTTACAAAGTTTTAAGATTATGGACTACAGCCTGCTGATGGGAATCCACAATTTAGATCAGGCTTGTCGAGAGCAGGCCAGTGAAGAGGCAGTTGCAGGAGCTGTGGATCAGAGAAGGCCACAAAAGTCCCTGTACAGCACTGCTATAGAGTCCATCCAGGCAGATGCAGGGAGTATGACATCAAAAGACACCGAAGACAAGTTAGTGACTGTTTGTGTGACTTAACATGTGTGAAGCAGTTCATAGTGGCAGTTTCTGATGCTACTATGAAATGTTGACAAAGAATGTGATTAGGTTTCTTTTTTGTTTTGTTTTACAGAACAGGAGGTATTCCAGCAAAAAACTCAAAAGGCGAGAGGCTGCTTTTGTACATTGGCATTATTGACATTCTGCAGTCATATAGGTGAATAGAACATGTTTGTGTATCTGTATACTTCTCATTAACTGTGTGAGAACCTGCGTAGTAAAACTTGAGAGAGCAACAGCTGATGAAGAGGTTAGAGATTGTGAAGCAGTGGAAAAAGTTACTTCAGTTTTCTGCCTGAGTTGATACTGCACCCATTTGCATTATTGAAGCCACAATGATAACATTTGTCTGATTAGTGTTTCTGCTGTGTAATGTGTTATGCAAAACCAAATGTTTTGCAAGTTACATCGACCATGTGACTTCTGTAAGTAATCCATTGTGTTTTAATTTCAGGTTTGTAAAGAGGCTTGAACACTCATGGAAAGCTCTGGTTCATGATGGGGTAAGCTACCTCCACCAGCCTGGGATAAATGTGATTTAAGTTAAATGATGCAGTTGTTTACTTAAAACCTTTATTTTCTTCAGGACACTGTATCCGTGCACAGACCAAGTTTCTATGCAGAACGATTTCAGAAGTTCATGTGTAATATAGTCTTCAGGAAGATTGCATGTAAGTAAATTCTGTGTTTGTATAATAATGTCAGTTTCACTCTATGATCTCTCAATTAACACATTTCTCTCTTGTATTTAGTAAAGACCTCCCCGTCTAAGAAGCGACGTGCAGTAACCCACGGTCCTTTGAAAAAGACATCTGGCAGTGCGCCTCTACTGTTGACCCAAACCAGCACCAGCAGCCTGCCGATTTCACTCCAACATCAAGTCAGCACTGAGTCTAGAGAAGACACTGAAGGAGATTATGGTGAGAATGGGGGAAAATTTAATATGGAACTGTAACATGGAAAACAAATTCTGTTTGCTGATAGCTGCTGGCTCATAGCATGTGTCAGCATGTCACATGCTTCTTTTACGTGACAGAATTAACATGTTTTCCACTCTTTCCGTTTAGTTATACAGCCCGGTCGTCCTGACCTCCTCCCAAATGCCTTACTGCCCAGCAATTTTGTTGGTAACGCTGCTGAAACCACCATCTCCTCATCCTTGGGAACACCTGAATTCGTTTCAACCAATCAGAAAGTGGATGTAAACAAAATGTTGAACAAATACATGGAGCGCAACACCTCCAAGAGGTAAGAGGGAAAACTACACACAAATATTATTATATTATTAATATGAGCGATATTATGTGTAAACACATATAAAAAGTGACAGTTTGAAAACACCCAAGTTCAAATGACCTCTGTTATATTTAGCTGGTGTTACCTGACACCAGAATGACGGAATAATGAAACAGTGATGGAAACCGGAGCTAGTTCTTAGACACTTGCTTGTCTATTCATTTGCCAGTTTGTAAAGTATGACTAATAAAATGTATACTTAGCCTAGCCTTGTTGATATTAATTGAGTTTTGTTGCAATAGTAAGAACACCTTTCTATAGAACACATTACCCCTTAGGCATCAGAACATTTTTGCTGAATTCTGCCCATTTTCACATTTTCTCTTTTAATTGATTCTAATTCCAAAACCTATAGGGTACATATATATTTGCACGGTGCCATTGCAACACCAACGCTTTAAATTTTCATGCAATGTGTTTAATTTGCTACTGGAGCAGAAACAAATGAAATGGTAGAGGGTTAAACAGGTAAGCTGCTATCACTGCTGTAGTGTACTGCCATAAAACAGTCATTTACTACTACGATGTAGAATTTAATGAGGTAAAAGCTTATGCCTAAAGTCAATATAATAATATTCAAAATATTAACATTAACATCTCAGTGCACTTAGATCCACAGGGGTTATCAGCACCAAACTACAGCTTCCATGACTGTATTGAACCTAAAACTAAGCCTTTTTTGCACAACAGTCACATTGGTCTACAGTCGCCAGTCACATAAGTTTTAAACATCTGACAAGTTTTTAAAGCAATGATGATTATTTAACTGTCAATAGAGCCATTAAAATAAAAAAGTTAGATTTTTTACTAGTACATTTTAACTACAGGACTTCTAAATCTGAAGGCAAATACACTAACAGTTCTTCCTGATTAATAAGAAGCCAACATCTATATAAATTTAGTTATTTCTATAAGTAGACCTTATACATGAGCTTTTTGAGAACTTAGAAAGTTAGGAAATCTGCTAAATAGTGTAAATCTGTACTCTTGCCTGAAAAATTCAGTTGACCCAGTTTATCATAATATATGTCTGTTCACTTACACAACTCACTTTTATTGTTTTAAGGGCTCAGCTGGGGACTCTGGAAGAAAGTGTAGCTGCTGAGGGTGCAGTCTGACTAACTGACATAATTCCTAACTAAAGCATTTATGCTGTAAGTTGAGTTGATTTTATTTTATTTCTCAAGCTTTTCTGTGATACATTTATTACATGTTTTTTCTAACAATGCTTTGGTTTACAGTTATAGTTGTGGGGAAGAACTGGACTCTAGTGGACCAAAGCAAACATGGAAGATGTTATAGGTGTGGATTAAATGTTACAAACTTCTTCTTTTGTGTGAGGTACCAAAAATGAAAATTTCGTACTATATTTCAGCGAGACCAAGTTATTTTTTTTCCGCACTTTGATTGCCAAATCTCAGCATGGTGTTATCATGTAAGTGGGTGGTTGTGCGCTGACACTAGTAATTGCGGGTATATTAATGCTGTGGTTATTGAACACTACTACTCATTTTAAAAGAATGTGTGAGGATACAACCAAACATTGTTCCTGGTATTGATGTGCCAGCATTTGATGCAACATGAGGTCTTTGCTCTTTTTGTGAACGTACCTTCTTCATTTAGGGGTATTTATTTTTAATTCTTTGTCACCTTTTTGGAAGTAATTCTTCTTATGTGTTTACCAGTTTGCTCTAGCACACCCTCAGATGTACCTGGGCCTTCAAGTGTTTAGGGTAGAGAGTACTGTTTCTACTATTTGTTTGTCTTAGATTCCTTACCACAGAACCACACAGTATACTGTAATTTGGATTAGGAACATAGTTTTAATTAAAATAATCTTTTATGAAATTTACTGTATTTATACATGGTAAGCTGCATTTTTTTAAGTTTCCCTGATTGCAAATCATGCTGTAAAAAGAGGTGTTGTAATGTATGTGTGCATCCATAGAAACTGTGAATGTCACCTCTCGTGTTCAGGTCAGACCCTTACTTTAAAAGGAGTTCTTTATATATATACACTCTATGATCTGATTTCTGTTTTAGCATACTGGTCTATAACCAAATGCCACTGAATATTTAATATTCAGGTGGGTGTAGACAAAGCAACATAGCATTGAGTGATCTGGGGCCCGTCTCATGAATTTAGTGAGTCAGATGAGTTTGGGATAATCCTTTTTTTACTTTCAACTGACTTGTTGCTGTGCTAAAAGATGCCACAGACCAAACCTGCAAGTACCAGTTTATTTAAAATTAGAAGTCAGGAGTCTAATAAAAGGACCATCTTAATGATCAACTAAACACCACAATGTGTCATTATTTTAGAAGGGTATTGTTGCTTTGTTTTCCAGTATAATTTGGAATATTGGAAATAGTGTATATATATATTTAGTAAATATTTGCAATAAAACTAAGTAAACCAACTAACCTGGCAGCAAAGCAGAGCATAGCTAGTCCTTTGAGTCAGTAAATAAATACAATTTAAGCGTGTTTGTTTTTGGAGTTTTATATTTTACATTTGAGAGTTCAAGAGTTTTGTTAGTTTTGTTAGTTGTAACACATAGTGTAGCTTAGAGTAGAAACACTGAGTGTTATTGACTGCCCTCTGTCCTCCTGGTTACTTTGATAACGGGGGAAAAACTATTGTGGTATACAAAGACTAAAATAAAATGACCAATCTGGATTGGTCAGAGTTACAACTTTGCTGCTAATGTATTGCTTTCAACATTAAGATACTTTTTAAAGACTGTAAATATTTTTGCATTCCTGTTCCAACTTTCCACAGAGCCAGATGTGGGACCTATATGAGGCAGGTTATCTAGTATTTTTGAGACGGGCCCCAAGTGTAATATACTGTAGAAGCATTGTTTTGTTTTTTTTGTTTGTTTTTTTCCACAAGGAAAACACGGTTATGGTAGTTTAGGTGTCAGATCGTCTCCTATTTTGGTGGTTTCGTCGTAGTTTTCTAGTTTGAGGTTTTATCACTCAAAATGGGTATGTAGTGTTTTTATGTGATGCTATGTTTGAGTAACTAACTTGCCAAGCTTAACTGAATTGGTATATATCTGAAAATGCAGACCTTTATTACAATACATTTTCAGTGCAGCAACATTAAAGAAGTAATTTTCTAAAACTATGCAACAACGTTTTTTGTTTATATATAAACAAAAAACCTATTGTATATATTTTTATGCTAATATATTGAAAAGAATATGCCTTACATTCAGTTAATTAACATTTAAATAACATTTCCAACCAAGATAAGATGACCAGCGTGGTGTAGATATTGTTATACAGCCCATGAATGGCCTGTACAAGTAAATTTATTCCAGAGGGTGTTCAAACTATCAGATGTTTTGTTGCAATGCTGAAAGTGAAACTGTGCCTTATTGTGACCACTCCAAAGCAGTTACACACACAGCCTATGGACCAAACATGTACATAGTTATATTTATTATAGTATTTATTACTGTATGTATTTCCAAAATGTTTGTTAGTGCATTGAAAATGTGCATTTATTTAGAACAAAAAGGCTAAGGGTTAAAATGTATGAGATTGATGATTTAGGTTATTGTAACTATTAAATCATCTTATTTTTTTTCTGTATACTTTCATTTGCTTTTACATGCTGTTGAATTGTATACAATAAATGTGTGCATGTCTATATTCAAGAATCACAATGCCTTTTCACAGAAAATGAATTTACAACTTTCCTGTGTCTTTTGAGAATGTCCTGTTTTGTACACACCTATCTGAAGTTATTAAAAAAAATAAACAAAGATGTTGTCTCTAGCATTTTACTGTTAATAACAAGGTTGTTAACCATTCTGTATTTCTTAGTGTATTAGATTCTTGCAGTACTGCAGAATAAGAAATATGACCTTATATACAATTATATTTAAATGACTGGATTTGGCAAAAAGACACACTTTTGTCAGTTTTTTCCATAAACATTGACATGTCAATCTAATTACATATACGTGGAAAACGTGTTAAAGGATGTTATTCATGTATTTGCCCAAAAGAATAGATAAAACCTAATAGATACTCCAACTAAAAAGTTAAAATAGAATTAAACTGCATAAATGGAGATTAAAATAGAAAGTACAGTGAGACATACTTAAAAATTCTTGAGGAACAGTAAGAAAGTGGCTTTTGAGTTAAGCTTTACATGTACAAATATGCCATTTCGGTCGGTGCCGTCTTCACCGAGATTACAAAACGTGGCCAATCATGTTGCACGTTGTTCGGTCGTTGTCCAATAGGCAGCGAGTTTGTAAGATTACGACAGAAAGCAACAAGAAGTTTCCAAAATGGTGCTTGAAAGTACTATGGTCTGGTAAGAACTACAAAAAAATGCTTTTTAATTTAGTTGGCAATCTGTTAGTGGGACGCACGCAGTCATGACAGATGATTTATGAAGTTGGTAGTTCAGAAACCTGAATCTGGTGGAAATATTTCCTTCAGGTGGGCTGATAATTTACCGTTGACGGTTAGCCGGCTAGTTAGCGCAGGGTCGACTGGCTGAGTCATTGTAGCTAAAGTAACCTTACATTTAGAATATTTTATAAAGTATTTGTTTCTGTGTAGTACACACGTTCACAGTTTTGAATGCCGTTGCTTTCAATTTTGTGTTCTCTTTTGAAGTTGGGAAATGTCAACTACAATAATGTACTGTTTTCGCAAGCGACATATGTGGTGTCACCACTAGCTAACGTTAGCGAGTTGTGCTAATGCTATTTTATTCATAGCGTTATTATTAAGCCAGTCGATTGAGTTAACCCTAGAGTTTTCGGTAAGGAAGGTAGACTTTTCACAGGGAACTAATAGTGAAATGCATTTGGGATTTCTTGCAAATAAATTAACGTGACCTAGGTTCACACGGCTTTTCGTTCAAATAGAAATGTATTTCAACAGCTAACGTTAGCTGGTTAGCTACTGTAAGTGGTGTAACAGCTAAGTTAAGGTTGTGTTTTCCCATAGTGTGGACAACAGCGAATACATGAGAAATGGAGATTTTCTACCAACAAGACTACAGGCTCAGCAGGATGCTGTCAACATCGTTTGCCACTCCAAAACACGCAGCAATCCAGAAAACAATGTGGGCCTCATCACCATGGCAAAGTAAGCTTTTCTCTCTGCATTAAACGACATAAAACATGAATGTGGTGGTCGCCGTAGCATGTCAACATCACTTGGCTTAGGCATATGTCGAATTGAGTATCTGAGGTTTCCCTTCATTTCTACAATTACACGTAAATGTGAAAACAAATTATAATAATTTAATATTTTGCACTGCTCTGTAACAATTAATTGATAAGAAATGCCTGTTGTATTTTCCCACAGGCAAAGATGGCACCTTGATTTATTTCTGTCCTAACAATGGTTCAGACTCCAAAAACATTCTTATTAACATCATGTGTGATAAATAATGGCTTTACCATCTCATATTAAAGAATGTAGAATATTGTTCCAATTGATAAAACAATTATTATATTATCCAGACAGTCGTTGATAAATTCTTTGTCAACTAATCATCACAGCTCTAACTACAGAATAAGTTTAGTTGTACATGATTGCTGATGATGCTTAACTGTGGATGTTTCAGCACAATTTTACCCTTATGTTTTCGTACAGTAACTGTGAGGTCCTGACCACGCTGACACCAGATACTGGTCGCATCCTGTCCAAATTACATGCTGTTCAGCCAAAAGGAAAGATCTCCTTCTGTACAGGCATCAGAGTGGCTCATGTATGTAACTTGTTTCAGGTTTTGATAAACTTATTTTATACTTTAGGAGTTCCCCAACCGATGATCTTTTGCTTTTTACTGCATCAGTGTTTTAGTGGCCATATTATTATCTTTTTTCCTCCATAGTTGGCTCTGAAGCACAGACAAGGAAAAAACCACAAGATGAGGATCATTGCCTTCGTCGGGAGTCCTGTGGAGGACAACGAGAAAGACGTGAGTTTCCCCATCCCACAGACAGAAATCGCATTTTCATTGTGGTAATATGTCATAGGTTTGACACATTCTCCCTTTGTTTATATGACTGTTGATGTGTGTTTTTCTTTCTTCATCACTTCCTGCCACTGTCCCATTCTGCTGAATCTTCAGCTTGTGAAGATGGCAAAGCGCTTGAAAAAAGAGAAAGTGAACGTTGACATTATTAATTTTGGAGAAGAGGTATGGATCGTTTTAGTTTTATCTTCCACTATACTGCCATAACTAATTTATATCAAAGCATAATACTGTTTTTCTCTTAGATTGTATTTTCTTGATGTCCATATCTGTGAGCACTTCCCGTTTTTATAAATGGGGTTCTCACTTGTATTTGCCCTCTTTCTCCAATTATCTTTACAGGAAGTGAACACAGAAAAGCTAACAGCTTTTATAAATACTCTAAATGGGAAGGAGGGGACAGGCTCCCATTTGGTGACAGTCCCACCGGGGCCCAGTCTGGCTGATGCATTACTCTCCTCTCCCATTCTGGCTGGTGAAGGAGGCGCTATGATGGGTCTTGGTGCCAGTGACTTTGAGTTTGGTGTGGATCCCAGTGCTGATCCAGAGCTGGCCTTGGTAATATTTTATTTACCAAGATTATTTTTTTATTTTTAGGGAGAAGTTTTTTTTGAAGCAAACCATAAACATTTATGGTGGTACTAGGGCTGAGTGAAACAATTCATCATGATACATGTTACCGTACAAGTCAATATAAACAATTATTTCGTCTATATTATTTCTTAAGCTAACTTTTATTTTTTATTTAAAATTCTTATGAATTGCTTTAAGCAGATTCAACCTAGGAACCTAAAATACAGTCTAAGTTTAATACTTTTATAATCTTAAATTTCTCATTTTCAGTTGTTGTTGAAGCTTATAACAGTTTCAGTTTTACCATCTCACACCATCATGTGTTATAGTCTCTTATGACAGTAGCAGAGGTCATGAATTGTCTTGCCTCACATTGTATTAGCTGCAGTTTAGCAGGTACAGATGGAGTTGGTGGAGGCATTTTGCTACAGGAGCTGGTACCAGCATTAGCTGACAGGCTTGAATTTGGCGTAACGATAACTGAGTTGTTTCAGCAGCAGGACACAGTGGACATGTCACTCTGCTAATGTTAGTGCACTGATCAAAGTGTATTACCAAAACAGTGCCTTTGCAAGACACTCTCGCTGTAGACTGTTCTTAAAAGATGACACATGATTGGTTAATTGTGGTCCTTTAAGCAATTTCCCTTATGGCAGGTCAGATTTCTCATTTCTTATTGTTTACATCAGTGTATACATTGTTCATATCATCCAGCTGTAGATAACACCAACTTATTATTTTCCAAGTGATACCCAATTGTTGTGCAGACAACTGAAGTTAGGATATATTTTTGCTAACACAAATAAGTAAGATGTCGTTTATGTAGCCAGATCATGTGTATCAGCTCTCTGGAGCCAGTCTGAGGTTAGAAACCACTAATCCACAGGTAGAGGGCAAAGATGTGATGTGGTATAATGGGATATTAAAAAATAGGAGTGCATGGATTTTCTAGACTAAAATGTCATCACTGCAAAGAGAGGGATAAAGATGACGATAAGCACTGTGTGTTCTTTTAGGCTCTGCGTGTATCAATGGAGGAACAGCGACAGAGGCAGGAGGAAGAGGCCCGCAGAGCTGCTGCTGCTTCTGCTGCTGAGGCAGGCGTGCCCACACCTAGCGCAGATGGTAATTGAATGATTGACAGATGGATGATGTCACTTAATGAGACAGCACTGATTGAAGTAATTGTGAAATTCAATGACTATTACTTAGTTTTGATTGGGTTTTCCCACAGAATCAGAGGAGGCCTTACTGAAGATGTCAGTATCTCAGGCTGAGAGCGGTGCAGCAGTGCTTCCTGACTTCAGCAGCATGACGGAGGAGGAGCAGATAGCGTATGCCATGCAGATGTCTCTTGCAGGAGGAGGTGAGCTCCATCTGGTTGTCAGATTTAAGCTCTTGCTCTCATAATTACTAATGAAAATAGTAGTGACACATACATTCTTTTCTCTTCTTCAGAGTATGGAGAAATGGACACAGGAGCCCCCATGGACACCGCTGAATCCGCCAAGGTAAGTTACCATAAGATGCTAAATCAAACTGTTCAGCTGGCTCTTGTGTATTCCCAATAGAGCTGCAAAGTTACTTCTGCCATCCAGCATTCCGCAAGCAAAACTGTAGACAATGTCGTCTGACTGACACATGGATGCTAAAAACATCCTAACAAGTCACAAGACTAGACATAAAAACGGTAAAAGGCATAAACATTTTCAAGAGATCTGATAACCAATCCTACAATATTGTGTTCCACAAAGGGTGCCTCCTTCCAGTTCTCAAGAATCCAGATAAACAGGCATAGTTTGGAAAATTGTATGGAAAATGAAAGCTTGGACCTGTTGGATTTTAAAACCACCCAAATGAAGACCTAACACTGCCTAATCCGTTGTATCCTGTATTGCAATTGAATAGGAGGAGGACGACTACGATGTGATGCAGGACCCAGAGTTCCTACAGAGCGTCTTGGAGAATCTGCCTGGCGTCGACCCCAACAACGAAGCCATCCGCAACGCCATGGGCTCTCTGGCTTCCCAGACAGGGAGCAAGCCAGAAAGCAAAAAGGATGAAGAGAAGAAGAAATGAGGCGCAGAAGAGACGGACAAACTTCAGACATTGTCTAGGACAAAAACGAACACTTGCAGGCTAATGCAGGATTACTTCAATATACGAAAAGATTGCTGATGCATCAGCCTTTACGACAGCACTCTGATCATCGTTTTCTGTCAAGACACTCAAAAGCACCAATATAGAAGAAATAAAAACTGTCTCAATGCCTATTTAGTGTATGACTTGATTGCCCAGTAACATAAATTGAACCTTAAAAATGTAATATGGCTGTAATCTCAAATCAGCTTGTGCTCTCTGTACCCTGCCTCTCTCTACATGGCATTATCAGCGATGACTGACCCGCAGGAAGAGAATTTGTGATGGCAGGCTTTTAAACTGAACAGTAAGCCACACTTCTGTCACGTTTTTGTGTTTTTGCAATAAAAGCATATGTAAATATGCTGCGTTTTGGTGTTTGTGTTGCCCTCCGAGCCTCGTGTTTGTTGACAGCGCCGTTTGTGCAGGAAATAACAAAACGGCGTGATCGGTTTCGGACCACTGACCTAAGTTAAAATGGCTCCACGTGTTTAAACGCGCTCCAGTGAGGACAGTAAGAAATGTTTTGTCATTCCCAGTGCAAATAAATGTACGTGTCGTATGCAGCATCCTCCATACATTTTCCCAGCGCGATCACAGCCTGATAGGATGTCCGAGGTCATGTGACGGGAAGCGGAGCATTTTCAGCTGAAAACGAGCTAGGATAGTCGGGAATCGCATATCCAGGTAAACACTCAAAATACATGTAATATTAAACTAAAATCCCCACCTCAGCCATCGTCTTCTGTGACATCGTCGACCCTACGTTCAGCTGGTTGTTATCGCTGTCAACCCGCAGCAAAGCAAACCGCCCCGGTTGCTTTTTTTTAAATGACGAGCGCTAGCTAGTTAGCTAAATGACCCCTCTCTGTCTTGGCTGGAGCTCAGCGGCCAGCTAGCCAACCTCGGTCGGGAAGAAACATCGTTAGCTCAAAATAACCGAGGTCGCTGCTAACAAACACTGTCCCGGGCTGAGCCGCTTCTCAAATGGCCACTGTTGCAGCGCTGTGCACGCTGTGAAAACATTATTGAAGCAGCGTTTCCCATTCATAGCAAATTACTGCTGATGCTGTTTCCAGAGGGTTTGGTTGCAGAAACGCTAGCGCTAGTTGGCTAGCAGAGATGCTACTGCAGGATGCTTGTCGCTGGGCTAGCCTCCCGGATAACAAGCTAACCTGCTGTAGCTTGTCAGTTAGTTAGAAATGAATGTAACTGATAAAATTCATCTAGAAAACATATTCGTTTTTAACCACCATTACTTGTGTTAATGTTTTGCAAGTCGAGGTTTGGTTGCGGGTTTGATGCTAGCAATTCAGACCAAAGGTTGATGCAGACTAGTGTGATTTTGTTGCTTCCTGCCACTTAGTCTGTGAATGTGTGTTTTACAGGAGTTAAACCCGGTATGGGGGACATGAAGACCCCAGATTTTGATGACCTGTTGGCAGCGTTTGATATACCTGACATAGATGCCAAAGAGGCCATCCAGTCTGCCCCAGATGAGACAGAGGGACCCCACGGAACTACAGGTGCACCTCTGGGAAAACCAGACAGCGTGGTGGGTGTTGGATCATCCTTAAGACCACCAAGCCCTTCAGATCCCCAGGCCGACACCTCAATTGTTAGCGTGATTGTGAAGAACAAAGTTCGCGTTGAGACTGTAGATGGAGGGGAGGGAGACACAGAACAGGATCCCATCGACGTGATCACAGGGGTAGATGTGGGACCTAGACTTGGTGCATGTGCTCCTGGGGTGGCTGAATCTGAGGCTCTCAACCACAATGGTTTTGGTGCGTCTAATGTCTCCACGCCGCTTCCTCTCGGTCAGACTCAGTCTAACGGAGCGCCGTGGTCAATGAACACCATTAAAGTGTCTGCAGAAGCACCAGGTGTCGGTGGAGCTAAGTCTCACAAGCAGGGTGGTAACATTTTCAACAGACTTAAACCACTCGTGGCCCAGGGGTCTGGAGATCCAGTGGGTCGGGCCAGGAAAATGCAGCTTCTACAGCAGCAACACCAGCAGCAGCAGGATACAGGCCAAGACAGGGCAGATGGGATCAAAGCATCGTTACCCTCAACCTCCTCTCTATCAGCAGGGTCATCTCCTCTGGCTGCAGGTGGCCCTGTTGGACTGGCCTCGCCTATCTTTCCTCCTTCAAAGCCTCTGTTTTCAACTCCACCTTCAACCCTGCCATCACACCCGCTGCACTCGTCCCCACCTTTTAACGGTGCTCCCAAAAGTAGCTCTGCTGGATTTCAGCACCAGCAGATGGAGGAGGATGACTCTGACCCTGATTTGGGGAGTCCACTGGTGATACAGGAGACCCCAGACTCCCCGACTTGCACTCAATTGAGCCGACGTTACAAGTCCGACTCGGGCTCAGCCCAGCCCACATCTCACCCTAAACCTGGGGACACTCCTTCAGGGGCATCTCTGGCTTCATCAGCCAACCAATCTGGCTCAACGGAGAGTCCCCATCAGGAGGACAGGCATTCTGAACATGTCATAGAAGAGAGAGATTCACCAGAGAGTCCCGAGCCAGAGATCCCAAAATCAGCTGGTCAGTTAACAGCTAAGAGATGCTCCAGCCCTGCAGTGGCTTCCACCCCACCTCCCTCTGAACTGCGGGAACCTAAAGAGGAGGAGGAAGAGATGGAAGTGGGGAATGGGGTGGATAGGATCGCTGATAGTAAAGCCGAGAAGGGAGAGAATGCAAGTACAGGTGAGGAAAAGATGGAGGTGGACGATGGCAAGCCTAAACCCCCGTCAACCGATGGAGGAGAAGCAGGTGTAGCTGTACCTGCTGCGTCTGGAGCTGCATCCCGACCCCTTAAAGTTAGAATAAAAACAATTAAAACCTCTACAGGTGGAATCACCAGAACTGTTACAAGGGTAGCGCCTAAAAGTGGCGATGCAGGAAAAGGTCTGGATCCTAAAGCTCAAACTGGGGAACGTAAGATGTTAGGAAACAAGACCCAAAAGCTGGAAGCTGCCCCTGGTCAAATGACAACAACATCCCAGAAAGTAAGTGCTCTCAATGCTCTACCCGTATCTACACTTGCAGCCAGTAGCGTAATGTTAGCTGCTGCCACAAAGGTCCAGAATAAAATGGCTGCTTCTGACAAAGCCAAGGTTTCAGCCACTGCGGTCAGCATCACTAAATCCGCTGCCCTGCCTGTAACTCCCGTTGTGGCCTCCTCTCCCAAGTTCTCAGTTGCTGCTGGCGGGATCAGTGTTCGTACAGCCACTAATAAGACAGCTAATGGAGGTAGTGGCACCCTCCAGCCAAACAAACCTGCCTCTATTGTCAACAGTACAGGTGCCGTCATCTCCCGCAGCCAGTCGAGCCTGGTGGAGGCTTTTAACAAAATTCTGAACAGTAAGAACCTTTTGCCAAGCTACAAGCCCGACCTCTCGGCCCCTCCACCACCTGAGTGGGGTCTCCCACTCCCAGCCACTGGGTACCGATGCTTGGAGTGTGGAGATGCTTTCGCCCTGGAGCGCAGTCTGGCTCGACACTATGACCGCCGATCGCTTCGCATCGAGGTGACCTGCAACCATTGTGCTAAGAGACTGGCCTTCTTCAACAAGTGCAGTCTGCTGCTGCACGCCAGGGAGCATAAGGAGCGTGGGCTGGTCATGCAGTGCTCACACCTGGTTATGAGGCCTGTCACTGTGGAGCAGATGATTGGACAGCAGGACATAACACCCATTGGAGGTACGTACGGCTCAATAATGATTATCTTATCTGTTGATTTGTTGTTTTATCAATGAACCGTTTAGTCAGTAAAATATCCAGGCCAGTGTGGCATATTTTTGTTCGGCTGAAAGTCCAAAAAGATGCTCGGTTTTCAATTATGAAAAACACAAAAACATTTGGCATTCTCATTTTTAAGTTATTGATTATCAATGTGATGATTCATTTTCTATTGATTAACTAGTGGAGTCAATTACCTCCTGACTTTGCCAATATACAGTTTAAATCTGGAATTTTCCACATCCCGTATAAATGGTGCCACTCAAAACAACAGTGTCTGGAAAACAGCTGTTGTGGCTGTGACCAGCCTCCTTTGATTTTAGTTTGATGTGTCCTCCCTCTGGCCCCCATCTGATGCATTTGTGTGTGTTTTCTTTTTTTCTTTCTTTCTGTTCTTGTTCTTGTAAACTGTCTGATGCAGGACAAGTTTATGTTCTGCAGTGTTCGTTTGGTTTAAATGAGGGAGAAGAACCAGAACAGTTTTTGGCCCTTTGGTTTAAGAAGTGATTATTTCATGCATCGTACATTTCTATTTTTATGTGTAGAAAGATATAAAAGAAACATATTTTGTGAAGGAATTACATGCATTGTACATGTGTGATTAATTTCCATTGTCTCTTGTCATTTTCACCTCTTGGATGACCAGGCCTGCTCTCCTCTTCGTCCTCCTCTCCTCCAGTCTCCTCTCCTTCTACCACAGCTGGTGGCCCCACTATCTCCGCCAGCTCCAGCCCACTAAAGGATGCTGCATCCCCTGCTGCATCTCAGCCACGGCCGGTCCGTCGTGCACCTCAGGGCCCTCAAGCGCTGATGCCTCTGCCCTGCAAGAAGGCAGAGGGGCTGCAGTACAACAACTTCAAATGTCCAGAGTGCCAAACACAATTCTCTGGCAAAACGGAGCTGGTTACACACTTCCAGCAGATCAGATCTGCTCCCAACTCGGTGAGTCTCAGTGATGGGAGCACAGTACTGTATGTGTCGTGCCTATGGTTTTCTCCTGTCCGTCACTGATGAATTTACTTTCCTTTAATTTCAGACGTGTACGCAATGCTCGCCTCCCATGATGCTGCCTAACTCGTGTGCCGTGTCCGCCCACCAGAGGATCCATAAACACAGAGCGCCTCATGTCTGTCCTGAGTGTGGTGGGATCGCCCGGCAGGCCAGCTTCCAGACCCATCTGGACGAGGCCTGTCTGCACTTTGCCAGGCGCATTGGCTACAGGTGTGGAGACACTTTCCAAAAACCACTGACCATATCAAATCACTGCTTCTCTATTCTGTGGCTAAAAGGTCCAACACCATGACCTCCACTAATGTCTTTTATACTTCAGAATTTAAAAAGTCTTTAATATGAACAACATTAGGAACCAGGTTGCATAAATTCTTGGATTATCTAGGTAGTAAAGAATTGAACATGGTCTGTTTGTACAGCTGCTGTTATAGATCTGAAAAAATATTCATTCAGTCATTATATGGATTTATGGTCAGTACCAGTAGGTTATGACTGTACTCTGACAACTATATTTACGATTGATCAATAACCTTGTTAATCACGTGGTCTGGAAATTTTGTATGAATTTCCCAAAGCCAAAGTGTCATATTGTTTGTTTTGTCCAACCAACTGTTGAGAACAGATGGATATTATATTGACTGACACAAACAAATAAGAAAAACAAATATTCACATCTGAGAAGCTGAAAGCAGTTAAATGTTGGCATTTCACTTAAAAATATTCATTAATTGAGTCTGGCAGAGACCACAAGCACTTAAGCTTTTAATTATATTAAAAAAGGTTAATTGTACGAAAGTGAATTATTTCATTAATTTCACAAAAAATTCACAAAAATTTAACCTGGTAATTATTGGACTTATATTTCTGAATGTGGTACAATCCATTTGCAAATAGCTGAATATGAAGTCAGTAATGTTGTTTTGTAATAACGGTCTGGTGTCACCTTTTGCTTTGCCAAGGTGCTCGAGCTGCCAGGTTGTTTTTGGTGGGTTGAACTCCATAAAATCCCACATTCAGACTGCTCACTGCGAGGTCTTCCACAAGTGCCCGAGCTGCCCTATGGCTTTCAAGTCTTCCCCCAGCGCCCAGAGTCACATCAGCACCCAGCACCCGACACTCACTGGTGGACAGGCCAAGTATGTGACCTGCCTCCATAACTTTCAACCCATTTGTAACTAATTATAGTCAGGTTATTTTGAACGAGACCCCTAAAATATGATTTGTTCTCTGTTTTTTCCCACGTTGCAGAATGATCTACAAGTGTGTGATGTGTGATACAGTTTTTACCCAGAAACCCTTGCTGTACATGCACTTTGACACTCACTTAGCCAAGCAAAAAGTGCATGTCTTCAAGTGTCCGGACTGCACCAAGCTCTACGCCCAGAAAGGTTCCATGATGGAGCATATTAAGGTATGTTTTCCAATTAGTGATATTCAGAGATGATATATTTCTGTCATGAAAATGAGATGCAGCATATTATCGCTTTTGTTCTTAAAAGAGCCTTTTGCCTTCATGTGTTGCCCATTTATTGCTTCATACAATGAATGTGGTGTCAGCGAAGGCATACAGTGAATCTTGGATCGGCCTTAGCAAGGTTCCTCTGCGGTGACCTTGTCCTAAGTTCTATACCAAGTACAGTTGTCATATGGAAATGAGACTAAGTTGAAGTAGTTGTTTGCTTTGAAGGTAACTTAATTTATTTTGAATGCTCTCTGTGCCATTTGTTTCTCACATTTTCCTGTCACCTTAACAACAGACCGCTCACAGAGGCCCATCAGCCAAACAGGAGTCTCAGTCTGATGCCGCCAACCCTGCCTCAGCCCCAGCCAACACATCTGGTCCTTCTGGCCTCAAATCAAAGACCACTGGAAAGCCTGACAACTCTGATGGAGAGGACTGGGGGAGGGAACAGGAGGAGGAAGAGGAGGAGGAAGACGAAGATGATGACGATGCAGACGAGGACTATGAAGCTCCAGGGAGCCACTCGGCGTCTGCAGGGGGCAGCAGTCATCCCAGCGCCCAGACTGAATGGACCTGCCCCCAGTGTCAGACAACCTTCACTGACAACGAAGACTATCTGAGTCACGTGAAAATGGAGCACGGCAAGGTGGGACATCTGACGGCATACAGAGTCCAGTGATTACAGTTGCTGCTGGTATTTTGTGGATGAACCATAAATATTTTAAGGGAGGCACCTATTATACTTCCGGGAGATTTATTGTGTTTTTATCTTATCTGTGTGTGTGTGTGTTTGTGTATGTGCTGCCAACTCCAAAGTTCCCCTGTCGTATTTGTGGAGGCACATTCAGCACATCTTCCAGCCTGAGACGTCATGAGCGTGTCATTCATGAGGGCAACAAAAGAGTCTTCCATTGCCAGTGAGTCACTTAAGCTTTCATCATATGAAAACATGTTTTATATTTCATCAGACACTAACATGACTGTAATATCAAACATTTTCTCAGGTCAAATTTTCCACCCAAAGGAGGTTTTATTGTTTAGTCTATGATTGAGGCACATTCATTAAGAGAAGTAAACCAATAAAGTGCCCAGACAGATGCCTCAGCGTATTTAAGCTTATTGCAGACACACTAGTATCATGTATGTGTTGGCCAATAAGTAGCAGTGACTCCATTTTTATGAAATGTTGTGCTCGGGATGATCACAGTTCATAGAAAATACAAGTTCTAATGAATCTTTATCAAGATAAATGTTTTTAAAAACTGGCTGGTATTTCGTTGTCAGGTTTTGATTCATATTATTATTATTATTATTATTATTATTATTATTATTATTATTATTATTATTATATTAAATAGACCAGAATTTCTCTAGTGTCAAATATTCTCAGTGCTAATTTGAGTAAGTAAACTAACTCTAAT